>CADEHL010001026.1:605000-749656 GCA_902827135.1 Harpagifer antarcticus | reverse complement strand
GCCTTGTCGGTTCGATTACATTGTGTTCTGTTTTTGTTTTAGCTGTTTTAACTTTTAAATGCACTGTAAGGCGACCTTGGGTGTCCTGAAAGGCGCCTCGAAATAAAACTTATTATTATTATTATTATTATTATTATTTTGTATGGGTACCCGGCATTTTCTTATCGGTTCTCCTCTGGAACCGAGTTTCGGTTCCCAACCCTAAACAGGAAGTCCCCAAAGACATTATCAAAGGATAAATAACACAATGCAATATTGACATGTTTTCTGATGGCCCTCTAAATGCATAATAAGTGACGGGGGGACTTTAGTAGCTTGGTGACCAGCTAACATGCTAACACTACTGTGGCACAGATCTCTCCTATCTGTTTAAAAATACTTGAATATACTTTAAAATATTGCAAATAAGCATTCCTAACACATTATCAGGGACTGTGAAGTTTGAAATATTGTCCAATATAAAAACGTTCTGCTCGGGTTTCAGTGTCTTGCTAAGGACAACTCAGCAGGGTTCATGCTCACAGACCATAAATGGGGCTTGAACTCATATTTTCTGGTTGATTGTACGTTTTTTTCCACCACAGAGCCATACCGCCATCTTTCCCTCCACTATTTTTGGGATGTTCTGCCAGTAACCCGCGACAGTGATTGCAGGCTGCTGCATTTGATGACCCAAAGAATGTAAAGCGATATCTTCATATCACAACCAGATTTAAGAGGAGATTTAAAGACTACCAATGCGCTCAATTCACTTCCTGTCTTTGGCCATTTGTATGTGTGTCAGTCATTCAGTCGACTGGTCTCTGCGTCTCTTTTTCTAAAATATGAGAGTGATTACAAGAAGCTGACAATCAGCTCCAGGCCTGCGTCTTCCTCCTTTATCTTTTTAAGAGAAGTCTCAGTGCCCGCATCTCTGCTGCGTCAACTCTGATTACCGTGATTTCCTTTCATATGGTCTTCCGCTCTGTCCACCACACACACACACACACACACACACACACACACACACACACACACACACACACACACACACACACACACACACACACACACACACACACACACACACACACACACACACACACACACACACACACACACACACACACACACACACACACACACACACACACACACACACACACACACACACACACAGCATCCGTTGAACACCGAGATGTACCCACACCCTTCCTGGCGCTTTCAA
The DNA here is from genome assembly GCA_902827135.1 of Harpagifer antarcticus. Taxonomy (NCBI): domain Eukaryota; kingdom Metazoa; phylum Chordata; class Actinopteri; order Perciformes; family Harpagiferidae; genus Harpagifer; species Harpagifer antarcticus. The sequence continues at coordinate 748,449 of CADEHL010001026.1, read as the reverse complement.
ATGAGGGACAGTAGTGATGCCGCAGGCCACCCAGTACTGCAAATGAATACGCACTTCATCAGTGTGTGTGTGTGTGTGTGTGTGTGTGTGTGTGTGTGTGTGTGTGTGTGTGTGTGTGTGTGTGTGTGTGTGTGTGTGTGTGTGTGTGTGTGTGTGTGTGTGTGTGTGTGTGTGTGTGTGTGTGTGTGTGTAAGCAATCTGCATACTTGTATCAGTAAATGCTTGCATAGCGTTCATAGAAAGTTAAAGTTTGAACCTGCCTGAAGCACCAAATTAATTGTATTTGCTGCATTTGTACAATTCAAGCAGTCAGGAGATGATAGCAAATAATAATATTAAAATGTTCAGACGAAGTCAAGGTGCTTATTTGTGTCGTGCGTGGCTTGCCATATATTTTTAGCAGCAGCTGGAGGAGACCAAAACTGAGCTGAAAGCGTCTGTTAAATCTTTGAAAAGTTAAATATAAGTTGTAGAAGATGTAATCCGACCCAAAGTGGCCAGAAATCCATGAATGCAGGTTTAAGTTCACATTTTAAGTTTGACAGCGCTGCTCCGTATATTTCCGTAAACAAATGGGACCACGGTTGTGACAACTGGTAGCTTTTATCTCGTACCAGTGCTGCAGTTAGTGGTGGTGTTTCTCGAAATGAAGACCACATTTCACTCCCTCTTGTCCTGCTTCGAAGAGGATGTTACTAATTGTCTTCGCTCCCTTCTGTGTCTCCATGTGTTTGTTTTCTGTTGGGCTCTACTGAAGAAGACTGCCATGTTGGGAGTAATTTGTCTCCACTGGCATCTCCCTCTTGACATCTCTAGCTGCACTGTAAGAGCCCACTTCCTGTTATGTTCTGCTCCAATATGTTTGAGTTGTTGGCTTTGGTTTAACATTTGCACTAGGACCAGGTACCAGATATTAGCCTGTCAGTGATCTTTACTCTCCAATCCTTTACGAGTCATTCAATGAACTCTCGACTCACTTTTCCTCTCTTACATTTCTGCTGCAATTTTCTGTGCAAGAGCTACAGGCTGGATGTCAGGGCACAACACAAAACACCCAGGAATGTCATCCAGCCAGCGAGGGCAGGCGAATTGCAGAAAGGCCACAAGTCTTTGAAGTTACGCCTCGACAGTTGTGCAGCGAAACCCGATCACTTTCCATTATTTTGATGTGAAAATCAGACAAACAGTTCACTTGAGGTTTATTTTAGCGCTGCTCGCCGCCTGTCAAAGCACAGCGTACTATAACTATACTACAGTGTACATACACACACACACACACACACACACACACACACACACACACACACACACACACACACACACACACACACACACTGGATACATCTGCAGTGCTTGTTTCCATTAGTTTGGACTTAAATCAGAAAGTTGGCATGTTTTATGGACGTGACCGTTACCCACTTTATTCATTCATTAAATCTTTAAAATATAAATTAAAACTGTATTTTAAAAGATTATTTAACTGTCAGTGAGTTTGGCTGACTAATTATTTATTCTACTAAAATCATACAAAAACAAAAACGTATAATTCATACACACAAATGAACAAAATTAGTAGAAGCCACTTAGTTATCAGTGACAGCAATGCATTGTGGGTAATGTAGTTGGCACCAGGTTTTCACTGGCAATTGTCAGTCAGAAAATGTTGATCTGAAATATCAGTATATAAATAATACACAATAAACAATTGTCACTAGGCAACACATTGGATTATATATACATTATAAAAGTGTGTACATTTATGTAGTTTTTCTTCTGTGTGTATGTGTGTGTATGTGTGTGTGTGTGTGTGTGAGCAGGAGGCAGTAAAGCTGCAAAGACAGCCTCTGTTCCTGTGACTGACAGGATACAAGACCCTATTAGATGTTATATTTAAAGTGCCTTGTCCAATCAAAGTGTCACTCACAGTAAGGGGAGGGGTCAAAGAGGGACACAATGCTATTTTTCCCCGTTGATTGACAGCTAACAAGCTCCTATTAGCTCCTCTGTCACTCACGCCGCCGCTGTCCGTTGCTCTCAGGTTGTATTTTGTTGCTCTGTGCTTGGAATGTTTTTTTTATTTCATGCTTCATGACGGAAACATTCAAAAGGGATTTGTGTGACTGTTTCTTGTATTGTGTGAAAGGGGGGAAACAGCTGTTAAAGCCCACTTGAATGGCTTCCTTTAGGATGTAATGAGATGCTGAGAGTGCGGCTAATCTCTATTCTTCTGCCTAAGTCCGCTGTTTAACCAGGGACATGAATATATGTTGGGTAAATGGCTATTCCCTCTGCCCTGGAAGCAATCTGTTCACTTCAAAGGTTAAGGTGGGGGGGGGAAAGGCAGCGTTTAACTTTCCCCTCCCTCCCTGTCTTTTCTCTTTTCATTAGGCCCTCTTCCTTTTCAGGAGCTTTCTGCCATAAAAGCACCTTTCTCCGTCCCTCAGAGGTTTCCAGTGCAACATCTGGACACTTATTAAATTGTTTATTTCTAATTGAGACAATTAGAATTCTCTTCTGTTTGTCCTCTCCTTCCTCCTTCTCACCCCCTCCTCAATCCGCCTTTTGCAGCCTCCTTTGTGTGTGTGTGCCTTAGAGAAACAGTGGTGTTGGTTACAAAGCCTGGGATCCCAGGTGAAGCTTTAGCAGCTAAAGCTAAGACAAGTGAAAGGGGTGAGGGGGGGGGGGGTCTCTTTCTAACATGAAGGCAAAGTAGTGGATCAGAAAAGCAATGCTCGGACAAAAAGGGGATAATCCGTGAAATCTGTCCGGGTCAAGGGTCAACTTCCAGCCAGCCATGTGCGTCTAGGTGTGTGTGTGTGGTTGTGTGTGTGTGTGTGTGTGTGTGTGTGTGTGTGTGTGTGTGTGTGTGTGTGTGTGTGTGTGTGTGTGTGTGTGTGTGTGTGTTTGGAGATTAATTTAAGAAGGCCATGGAGGAAATGAGGGGAGAGTTAAAGGGGGCTCTTTAAACTCACTTCACTGCCAACACACCAGGGAGCCCCCAGTGAGGAAACAGAGAGGGGGGGGGGGAGTGTGTGTCTGACTCTCCCACACACACACACACACACACACACACACACACACACACACACACACACACACACACACACACACACACACACACACACACACACACACACACACACACACACATGCTAATGATTGTGAATTTTAATTAAGTTTCAGCCGTTTTGCAATGGAAAACACATACAGTAATTGTCCCTCTTTACATACAGCGAGGAGCAGCTGCTTGATATAGATGTTTTCATTAAAGTGTGTGTGTGTGTGTGTGTGTGTGTGTGTGTGTGTATGCACTGTACTCATGTCTGATCAGTTGATAAAGACCTCGGGTCGTCTGTGCGATGCATAAACACATCAGCAGTCGCACGTAACAGAAACAAGCGTTGATGTGTTTGCCCCTTCAGCTTCTCAATTGAGAAATGAGTGGAGGTGAAGGGGTTCTCTCTGATGCACGACTGTATACGTCGAGCAGATAACAAATCATTGTGGTCTTGATTTTCGAAGTTAAAAAGGTCCTAGCATTATCTCTGTTGCTTTCAACGCAGTGTTTACACTTCAAAAGTTATTAGGCTGCACAATATAGCAACATGTAGCGGTTAGAATCCATTAAATATCATTAAAACAGCCTTAAAATAAGCTGCAAAATACACAAATCTAACTTCTGTATGGAGACCTAATGTGAAAGAATTCAATAAATAAACAAGACGATATTGAATATATGAAAACACTTTATTTTCCGGCCATACTTTAAAAAAATGTGTATTTAATCCCAGATTTGTGATCATAAAATGTCCCTCCAATTTCCAATTTCATTTCCTAATGCCACTTTTCATCAGGATGTATACAAGTGTGTGATTGGCTGTTCATACATTCACAGCAAAGCAACAGCCAATCACACCCCTAGCTCCGCCCCCTGTTTGTCTTGATTGACAGAATTGATCAAACTGGGGCATTAATACACTAACGAAATTAACCTGACCAAAGATTAATCATTTATCGACATTTATGGATTCCTACAAACTTAATTCTGCATTTTTATTGTAAAATAAGAAACTGATCAATGACTCAGAATTCCTACAAATAAAAATACCCTTTATCTTGCATTTCTTAAACATATAATCTGCATGTTTGCTTAAAAAATGGACAAAAGATTAATCACTTATCGACATTTCTGAAATCCCTGCAAACCTAATTTCTGTATTTCGCCAGATTTATGTCAAAAAGAGTAATCAAATAACCAAAAACTCTGAAATATAATGAAGTTATATTCTACTTTTCTTACACCATAACAAAAAGAGGTTTCCTTACACCTCAGCAGAATCCTTGAGCTTCCTTTCTGAAGCTGTGCGGCACATAAAACCGTTTCATTGCTGCGAGTATTTCTCCTTCACGGTAACACATCAAGACGACAGGTTCCCCTTCAGCTGGGAAAGAGTTTCTCCGGCCACTGCAGGTGCTTCAGGGTTGAAGGAGGGGGGAAGGTCAAGGGTCAAAGGTCAAGGGTTTAGGGGCTGTAAACGCTCCCACTGGGCCTGACACCTGTCACACATGTGGGAGGTGGGATAAGCTGTCAGCCCGCATATGTGTGTGTGAAGATGGACACCAGCAGCACTTCAGTGGAAGAAGAGGGGGAACAAACCAAGGAAGGCATGTGTAGAATGTGAGGGGTTTAAAATCACTTTGGACCGTGTCAAGTGTGTGTGTGTGTGTGTGTGGGTGTGTGTGTGTGTGTTTTCACAGAGAGGAACACCTTACACACTGCACCTGTATGCACGGCTTCAGTTTCCTCTCATGGACATTTGAGGAGAAGATAGGAATTAAGCTGTGGCACACACACACACACACACACACACACACACACACACACACACGGCTAAAATCGGTGTCCATTTTTTCATTGTTTACTAATTAGGCAAGTAATTGATAGTATATATATGGTAGAAGATAAGAATGAAGCTGTGACACACACACACACACACACACACACTCACTCACTCACGGCTAAAATCAGTGTCCATTCGTTCATTGTTTACTAATTAGGCGATTAATTGATATTCTATTGACTATTGAATGAAACAGCTGTAGATAAAGCTCAGTACAAAGCACTAATTCCTCTATTGTTTCCTATCGAGGCGGATTGTATTATTTATTAGTGACTCTTACCTTTATATGGATGAATAACACACACTGTAGGGTCTGTTATCTGTCCCCTAAATGGCCAGTTAACACATGCGTGTGGCTTTGGTTGCAGATGTATTGGACTTTCTTTCTTGTTGTTTTCACTGTAACCATAAGAAAGTGTGTCCCAGTCGTCTCCCCTTCCCATTTTTCATCCAAACACACGAGTGCTGCTGCTGCTCTGTGTGTACGCTCACTACAAACCGCCCAAAGCCTTGTAATACAATGTGTCTGGTAATTAATAAGTCAGTAAAGTGGCAGAAAGCATCACTGAGGGTTTGGAATAATGCCATTCTTCTTCTTCTTCTTCTTCTTCTTCTTCTTCTGTATGTGTGTGTGTTCACAGTGTGTGTGTGTGTGTGTTCGCAGTGTGTGTGTGTACAAGCCTCGCACTAAGTGGGGTAATAACACAGTGACCCCGGGAGGCAAAGTGATTAAATTATAATCAGCGCGGATTAATTAATCTATAATATTTATTCCTATTATGGCGAGGGGAGAGGCAGCTCAGAAAAGGTTATGAGCGCACGATCCTCGCCCTTTGTCTTCTGTGAAAAGAGACGCTCGGGGCGGGAGCTTCGACAAGAACCCCTTGACAACGCAGGCAGAAGGTTATTGCTGATATCAAGCGCCCTGCATGCAATTATCTGTCACAACAAATAATTAAGAGGGCTGATAATGAGGAAATTAACATTTCCATTGTGGAGATGCTTTATTGTCTGCCTGGGTCACTGCCGAGGAGCGGAGGCATAAATTATGTGTCCTGCGTGCATGTGTGTTCCCGTCTTTAGAGGATGATAAGCAGTATCATGGAGGCTTTGTGTGGAGGCATTTCTGAGCAGAAGTGAGAGGGAAGCAATCAGGTTGCCAGGTTGGAGTGGCACCAAGCAGAGGAACATGAGGGTCCTACATTTAGTTGAGTAAACACACACTCATGGTCCACGTGAACGACTAAACACTTCCTGACTAAAGTAATGAAGAGGCATTTTCAACTGTTTTTGATAATGAATGATTCCTTTTCAAACATTTTAAAGGAAATTACATGTCAAATTGGATTATTCCAGCTTCTAACATTGAGAGTTTTGCTTAATAATTGCTCACTGGATTGTTTTTAGATTTAAACGATAATCTTAAAAGCGTTCCTTTTGGCTAAGGACATTTTTCTGCCAAGTATTAAAGTCAAACCTGAACTCAAATCGTTTTTTTTCAAACTTGTAGTCCTATAATCTATACAACAATAAGATTTGGCCTAAAGTAGCTTTAAAGAGCTAATATGAGTAATTGCATTTCAAGCTTTTTAAATTATTCGTGTCTTTAAATTCTATTACCAAACTTTACATCTCGCCCAAAATGATTTTTACCCCAAAAATCTAATACAAACGTAAAAAAAACAACCCATGGCTTTCAAAGACCCTCGAACAGTCAACGGGCGGCGGATGAGACCCTCGACAATGAACCCCAGACACAATATGTATCTGTGTGTCGCCATGGCAACAACGTATTATTTTTGTGACATTATGGGATGAAGGCAACGCTGAGAGAGAAAGAGAGAGAGAGGGAGATCTGGCTCCATCTGTGGATGACTTTGGGTGGGTGGGCATGTTGGGGATATCTGGGTGGGATCAGTGTTTTCACAGGAACTTGACCCCCAGACACACACACACACACACACACACACACACACACACACACACACACACACACACACACACACACACACACTAGAAAGGCCCCTGGTTGCCATGTGTCTTGACTGACACGTCTTTGACGATCCGTGTGCTGCCAAGTTTAGGTCTCCTCTCAGTGTGTGTGTGTGTGTGTGTGTGTGTGTGTGTGTGTGTGTGTGTGTGTGTGTGTGTGTGTGTGTGTGTGTGTGTGTGTGTGTGTGTGTGTGTGTGTGTGTTGTGTGTGTGTGTGTGTGTGTGTGTGTGTGTGTGTGTGTGTGTGTGTGTGTGTGTGTGTTGTGGTGTGGTGTGACAGAGTATTTCCCAGCTTTTGAACTCCTCCTGATTGACACAAACGGGTCCAGGACAGCCCTCCTATAGGTCAAAGTGTGTGTTATGTATGTGTGTGTGTGTGTTGGCATGACAGCTCTCGCTCTTTTCCCTCCCCCCTGCCCCCCCCCCCCCCTGTGGCTCATATTGAGGGTGATTTTAATACCCCAACATGTTTAGGAAGAGGCATTGACACCGTATTGTTCCCCCACAATGGAGGTCGGGGAGGGGTGGCGGTAGACAAAAGGAATAGCGAGCGCTCGCTCCTCCTTTTCAAAACGCCGCGTCTAGACGGCCATGTTTCCACGCAGGGTCTTCAGGAGAAAAGAGAAGAGGAAGAGAGACAGGATGTGGTGGAGGAGGGGGGGGGGGAGGTTCTCTGTTGTTTTCTGGTGGTCTGAAGACGGTCTTGACAGAACAGACAAAAGGTCAACAAGGTCACAACCTGCCTTATCTGTGACGTGGAGGTACGAGGACGATTAAGGGAAGTGGAGTAATGCTGCCTTCAAGGACCGTTGGACAAACTGTAATCATGCCTCAAATTTAAATATATAATGTGGTCATTATGGTGGATTTTCTCTTGTTTTGGTGACCTAGAGAAGTGTGACAGTGGATCAGTATTAACCCATTATTAATCTACTATATCTAATGTCTGAGTTTATGTGCTTGTAATAATAATAGTGCTTTTCTCAATACTGTTTAAGCAATACAACAACAAAGAATATATGGTGGGATTGTACGTTTGAGGTCAAATGTCGGATAGAATCGGCTCCTTCTTAGATCAGGAAGTAGGATAGAAAAGCCATGTTGTGATTACAGTTTGTCTAATATTATATAGAAGGATTTAAAAAATCTTTTGAAGGATTTCCTTAGAAAATATACATTGAAACAAAGCCATTTTTATCTAATTCCCAACTACAATCCGGTGAATGTAAACACGCTCTTTCTACAACCATTAAAGTGAAAATAACACAGAGCATTTGAAGGCAACACAAGCAACTTCATCATCATCATTTACAACAATAGCAGAGGGAGGAAGTGAAAGAGACGAAGAAAGACACAAACAGACAGGCATGTGTGTCTAATGTACAAGACAAGGGTGTGTACATGTACAGTGTGTGTGTGTGTGTGTGTGTGTGTGTGCTCGGGGCAGGTGGCCTGTAGCGACCCCCCAGCCTTCACCAAATCCTTATTTTAGCCCTGCACTAACTAGTCCGGTCCAATAAACCTTTCACCCCGAGGGCAGTAAATTGCCCGACAACTGGTGTGGTTTGCCCTGCCACCCACTGTGCCTCCCAGCAGGGGGGCGGAAAGCGGGCACGTCAGATGCCTTCAGAGAGGAAACTCTAGAGGCCGCTGGCTGGGGAGGGAAGACTGAGGCATTCTGGGAGAAAAGAGACACGATTTAGCTCTTCATCTGGCTGGTGGAGAAATATGAACATAACCGTAATTTTATACCGAACAAAACTGCGTCAAATAAATTACATTTTCAAACCCTTCGTCTGTTGTTTGGTTGGTTGAGATTTGTCCAATAATGTCCTTTTCTGGTTGAAAAAGAAAATGTATATATACGTTTCTTTGTATCTAATATTTCCTCTGCCTATCCAGTTGGGATATTTCAATGCAGCCATTTTAGAGCCACTTGTGTTTTCTTCCAGTAACAGGAAGGTCAGGGGTCAACATTAGGAATATTGCTTGATAATGACATTAAGATGTATTTATATATCGACTTTTAAAACGCAGTTACAAAGTGCTTTGTATTGGAAATCACCACTCAAGGAAACTATATTACATTTAAAAGTTAAAAAGGAGATTAGAAGACATAAACAAAGCATTAAGACTTGGTATACTATTAACTAAATGTCTGTCTGTCTGTCTGTCTGTCTGTCTGTCTGTCGTCTGTCTGTCTGTCTGTCTGTCTGTCTGTCTGTCTGTCTGTCTGTCTCTCTCTCTCTATTATATGTATCTTCTATCTCTCTCTCTCTCCTCTCTCTCTCTCTCTCTCTCTCTCTCTCTCTCTATATCTATATCTCTCTCTATCTCTCTCTCTCTCTCTATTCTCATATATCTATCTCTTCTCTCTCTCTCTCCCCCCTCCTGTGTCGGCCCCTCCTCTCCAATATGAAGTCTTTGGTCCCCAGAGTGCTCCGACAGACCCCCATTCAGCTCTCATTTCCTGTCCGACAGCGAGCCCTCGCCGAATCAATCATGTTTCTGCTTTTCTGCCGCCGTCCAATAGCGTTAAGCGTGGGATCCACCTTCATGTGTGTTCATAAAAAAGCAACAAAATAAATACTCACCTATGAGATATTCACACACACACACACACACACACACACACACACACACAACACACACACACACACACACACACACACGCTCTGTCGCCATCTGTCAATAAACGGGACAGCACTTAGAAGAAGTGATTCACCTAATTAGTAATCAATTAGCTTGTTACCACCAGCAGTAATTACCTTTTATAGAGCCAGAGAGGAGTGCAGCTGCTGCCACTAATAAAACCTGGACCCTCCTCCCCGGCCCTCCACACCTAACAAGCCCTGTCTGACGGAGAGTTATGGGCCGAGGGGAGCAGTGTGTGTGAGGGAGAAAGTGTGTGTCACAGGCGGGGGGCCAGCAGAGCAAACACAGTCCCCAAGGGGCCTCTCTCCTCCCTTTCTAACGGGCTTAAATACTCTTTAATGAATATAGGGTCAAGCTAAATGGGAAATCCATCATGGCAATAAAAGCAGAAGGCTTTTCAAAAAAATGTGGATCAGCTGAAGGTGAGCGACGATGTTATGGATCCAGCTTTCTATGTTTTGTAGCCGTGATATCTCCGTGACGATGGGAACAACTATATGGGTACAGACATTCAAGGGCCCAGAGGATGAGTCTGACTGACTTCAGAGTCCTCTTACTTCTCCTCTAGCATCAATGTTTTCATCTATTCTGGGAATTATCAGAAAAATCTTGGCAGAAATTACAGGACAGACTTTCCTGGACGATGTATCTGATTCTGATGGATCTGACTTGAACTACTTCTTATTAGAGTAATGTAATTTTGTTAACAGTTGCTTTCTTATTGATAAAGTTAGCGTCAGAATGTATCAAAATATGGCTTCAACTTGAGCTTTTTAGACCGAGGAAATGTTGAAACACTGGTTGTTTATTGAAGTACATTTGAGAAGGTTTCCACATGTAGCGCTGCCAGTAACAATTATTCTCAATGTTGGTTTTTTTATCATAAAACGCCAGTAAAAAGTGACACATCCCAGTTTCTCTGAATCAAAGTTGTTGACCTCAAAGGACATCGATGACACCACCTTTTTAATAAAACCTCATCTCTTGTAATCCACCGTGCGCTGCCTTCGCCTCCCTGCGTCTATTCAAGCTTTGACTATGTATTAAACGCAAACTTTGAATCCTTTAATCCTAAATGCAGCGCTTTATCCCCTGGAGCAGTGAGGGAATAAATCAGCATGAGTTTTTCTGCCTTTATTCCCGCTGCACAGGGATTCACAAATAAATGTTTCTGATCCGCGGCCCCGTGTTTACTTGTAGCAGCATGTGGGCTAACAATGGCCCCAAGTGACAAGCAAGGTTAATCCTATATGTCGCCATTATGCGGGGTCAAGCTTCCTCGCCATATATTTAGTGTGTCATTAATTTCCAACCTTCTACTGCTGCGGCAAGAACAAGCTGGTGCACACACACACACACACACACACACACACACACACACACACACACACACACACACACACACACACACACACACACACACACACACACACACACACACACGCAATGACTCGCTACATTAGCTAAATGGCCGGCTCTCTTTTCCGCTCTCTAATGAGACGGCTCTCTGGCTCATGCAGTCTATTCATCATCCTGCTTGTTCCAATCTAGCTCTTCTTTTATCAGGGTTGCGTTCGAGGGCCGAATTTGTCAGAGGCGACATAAATCACCTGTCAGCATCGGTCCCTGGGCTCCCATAATGCTCTATTAGCGCCTCCACCACCATTATTGACAAAGCAGTGTCCAGGTATTACAGGCTGTTCATCCATTTTACAGAGCGGGGTTATTGTTCGTTGTAGTGCCAAAGAGATCGTGTATCTTTCCAGGACTTTCCAGGGTCAAATAGTCTTTAAAGAAAAGCTGTAGCCATGTTTTATTTTGTATACTCATCTACCAAAGCTAAATTCAACTTAATAACCATTGCGTTTTGAAGCAGGAGAGGCGATGTTTGGTTGATTTTGGTTCCATAATGAAGGGTACATGCTTAACGAAAGTCATGTCGATTTAGATTCCTCCCTCAAAACAATAGTCCTTGATTTTCCGGTGCTGTAAGTAGCTTAATTTGACATCTAACGATCCGCTCTGAAGTCCATACCCTACCCGACAATGTCATATCGTAAACATGTGGAGAAAAGATGAACTTTAAAGCGATGTTTCGATCTGGCCAAACTTCCATTAAAGCGATGCCTGGACTGACCCACATACTGTATTATTCCTTATCATTGGCTGAATCATCCCTAGTGAAGTGGAAGTGCAGTACACAGGGTATGGGTTACATATACAAGGCTACTCAGTGCACATTGGTCACTTCACCCATGAGAGAACCCCCACCAGAAAGAAGCATTTAACCTCCTGAGAAACTCGAGCAAGTAAAGGAAGATGCGTTTGCTATCTCTTTTCATGAGCAGCTCGACCTCTCAGCCCCCACATCTGCAGCCGCTCCCTCAGGCCTGATCAGAAAAGACAGGATGTGACCTCATATGTGACCCCGCGACCAGAGGAAGTGCTTCAAAAGAAAGCGCGAGTTCATCTAGGGAAGACTTGCACGAGAGATGATGTTACTGGAGTCTAAGCTCTGATTTTGCCTTTGTTTTTACCACGAACATGTGTCGGGTAAATGAGTAAATGCTGTCTTTGTTTAGTAGAGGAACAGGGAGGATCCTGTGGTGTAAAGTCAGGTGGATCAGAGCACTGAGGGGGTTCTGGATCTATATTACAGTAATATGAAATGTATTTTTTGCAGTGTAGAAACCAGTGAAGAAATATCAAGACACCTCAAAGCACCTGTCTTTCTGTCTGTCTCTCTTCATGCGTAGTTACTCTCCCATCAGCCTCCTGCACTGAAAACTGTTTGTCTGGTCATGCATGGCTGTGTGTGTGTGTGTGTGTGTTTGTATGTGTGTGTGTGCCACTGCTGCCGACCAACCAAGACAAAGGAGGGGCGGCTGGGGAGAGACACACACCTCTGTGCTGCCTGGGAGAGGAGATGGGGGGAAAAAAGACAAAAACTAGGGGGGAGAGGGGCTTTATTTGTCAGTCTGGTCCGCAGCCAAGTGCACAGATCCGTCCGAAGGGAAAACACAGTCTGTACACCTGTTCAGAGCAGCTGGCCACCAATACCTGTCTCACACACTCCCCCACAATCAGGGAGGAGGGGAGAGTTGGCACCGGGTTAAGCTGTTCAGCAGAGGTGGGAGAAGCACTCAGGTCTTGTACTTGAGTAAAAGTAGAAGTACCAGAGTGGAGGAATACTCTGTTACAGTAAGAGTCCTGCATTCAAAATGTTCCTCAAGTAAAGGGTAGCTTGTGAATTTACTCAGATCTATTTCACATCATTCATCCACGTCTGTAAGGTATTACATCAATGTAGTGGAGTAAAGGTACATGATTTACATCTGACTTGTTGTGGAGTAGAAGTAGCAAAACACTGAAATGACAGCGTTATGCATCAAAGCCCACCTTTCAACTAATCTGATTGGACAATGGGAAAAATGTCAATACTGTTCAGCTTGTTTTCATTCTGCATTGGATGCTTTTTCAATTTGAGGCATTCGAGTTTTCCTTAAAATACACGAGGCGTCTTAAACGGAAAAACTTGCCTTTTTTATGAACTGAAAATACAATATTTATCTTACTATTTCAAGTGTTTCAAGTGCTCAACCCAACCTTAACCATAGTGTATTTGCCATAGCACTATTTCTCTAACCTATAGGTAGAGAAATGACAAAGGATGGTGGAAATACAATCATGTCTGTGTGTGTGTGTGTGTGTGCATGTGTGTGTGTGTGTGTGTTAGACGCCAAACCAATTGAAGCGCTGCGACACCGGCCGTATTAAAAGGCCTAAATGGCATTTGCATGGTGTAATTACTGCTGGCTGGCCGAGTCTTTGTGTCCTCGTCCACCGGGGGCCTGTTGAGAAATTGCCCCTGAATAAGTGCCGGAGAAATGAGGTGGGAAAGGTGCGGCGAGGTCAGAGCGGCAGCATGTTCCCCGAAACACCGAATATGTGTTTGTGTGAGCGCCATCTTTACATTTTTAAAGGTGCATTCTGACCATTTTAATCTGTACTCAACTCCTCCTGGGGGATACATCTGTTCATGGAAGATCACATTCAGCAGACATGACACCCTGACACCAAATGTAAACCGCATCAGATTAGATGTCTGTAAGCAGCGTGTGTGTGTGTGTGTGTGTGTGTGTGTGTGTGTGTGTGTGTGTGTGTGTGTGTGTGTGTGTGTGTGTGTGTGTGTGTGTGTGTGTGTGTGTGTGTTAGAGATCCTGAAATAGACTCTCATCCGACAGTGTTCGTTCACTTTACACTGGAACTGAAAACCCTCCGCTTGACGTATTATGGACGTGTCCTATTTAGCAACCTTGTGGAGTTGCAGGCAGAATAAAGCTACCACCTGAAATGTGAAGCCAATCATCGTAGGTCTTAAACCCCGCCCCTTCATTTGAGCGGATGGGACGAGGGCCAAATTAAAGACATTCATGGCAAATGCATAAGTCTTTATTTTTATGATTAATTTGAAGTAGATGCTATAAGAGAGGGGGGGTGACGTCATGATTGACAGCTTAATTGAAATGCAGTATATGTTAAATGCATAGACGGGTCAACATTATGACTAAATAAAGAATAGAAATGATAACGTTGACGCATGCGAAGAAGCTCTAGGAATTGTAATTATAAAGATGGTTAGACTTCCTGATAGCAATGCCATAGGGCAGGGGGGTCAAACTCAAATACACAGTGGGCCAAAATTAAAAAATGGGTGCTAGTCGAGGGCCGGACTGGTTCAATGTTTATTGCAACACTTATTGAAATGAACTTATTGCACATATTCAACCTGGAACTAACAAAGCTTCAATGATTGCCTATAAAAACAACGTTAAACATTAAATAATCAGCTGCATTCATTTCTTATGATTACATTTCTCCACAGGCCAACAACAGCTTCAACAAAACTATTCCCCTCAAAGAGAAACCTAACATGCCCTGTTGTCGTGAGAGAGAAAGTGCAGAAGGAAGCATCCTTTGAACTCAGTGTGCTGCTCTGTGATGCTAGCTCAGATACTTGGCATCTCATCTTGGGTGCAAGGTCATCAATGTTTGGGCTCAGGCTCTGAGCGGAGGAGACCCTCAGGATGGAGTGAAGGTGCAATATACCGGCGGGCCAGATCTAATAGTAATTCAAAATTATCCTGCGGGCCGAAATTAAATCCACCACAGGCCTGATTTGGCCCCCGGGCCTTGAGTTTGACACATGTGCCCTAGGGCTATCACTTACTTCTATCTAGTTCCAGTTAAATGTTAAAATGTGTAAAATAAGACGAGTTAATTTCAGTAGAAAATAAGCACCACAAAGAGTTGCATTCGGCGAGTTCTCTAGTTCAAGAAATAAAGTCCAAACACTCTTATACTGTATACTGTATATCTTTCATTATTGCCACCATCTGATTTGTGAATCTCAGACCTGTCGTGTAAAAAATGGCTCAATGACAAATTGCAAACCAAATGTATTTTTCTTTAAATGCTCAGTGTAAACACATTTATATTTCTCAGATCACTCCTGATATAACCCGCCGTCGTGTTCTGTCTAAATGTGTTTTGGAGGATTAGGCCGAGCAGCTGACGGTATTGATCAGTGATGCATGATATCTTATTTTCTCTGCCACTCACTATCTATCTAAATCTGTCTCAGTGTCTATTACATGATCTGCTGTCATTCTGCCTTACACACATACCTTTTGTGCGGGTAATATGTGTATAAGATATATTTTATTAACAGTAATAATGCATACAATTGGTGGAATTGGACCATTTATAGTTTAATAACAGAAACAGTATATCCAAATCTCAGGAGGTGCAATATTCTTTAAAGGCAAGTAATATATATTTGTTCAGACCCTTGCAGGACACACAATAGCACTCTATGATAATTTAATATGTTGTTGTGAATTTAAATAATGATAAAAACTTATCATATCAATCATTAGTTCCATTGCAGCGTTCCTCCGGAGATAAAACGGCTTCAAAACATCATTTTATAATTTGTTTTAAACCCATATTGATTCCTAACTTGCGGTCTTATACATTAGCGTGTTTTAAAGTCAGAACTGTGTGATTGACAAGTGATTCTGCGGCTGTTAGTCCCGCCCACCTGGCACTCCGAGCTGCGTTGCACAAACACGACAATTTTCAAACCGCATTGTTGCTCGAAATCTTTTCATCTACTGAGGCTGAAAAAGAAAAGGCATGTCGGTGTGTGCAAGCTGATGTGTATTTGCACTATTGATTGTGTGTGCATGCAGAACTGATCTGCATGTGCATATATTCATGCTCTGGGTGTGTTTCTACTTGCACAAGAGTGTGTAGCTACAGTATGTGTGTGTGTGTGTGTGTGTGTGTGTCAGCATCATCGCTCCATCTCCCGCGGCGTCTCCTGGAAGCTGACAACTGGATAATAGCTTTTTACTTTTCCAGAGCAGGGCTCCGGAGAGAACTAATATGATTATAAATCATTATTCAAATAGAAAGGTGCGGCGCTCAGGATAGTAAGAGAGCATGATAATAGCATCATTACCTTTTATTTATAATTCAGATTTACTTTTTTTTCTGCAAACGTGGCAACTCAACCTAATGCAAGACTACAGGGGATTTCTGTGAGATACGGGGGTTGCACACGCATCACACCGAGAGGAAGATGAAGTGATTTGAAAGCAGGAACATTTGTTAAGGGGGGGGGTCTGTGGAGGGATTTATTACTATGAGGAATATATTTAACATTCAGCCACCATTTGCAAATGTTATTTACAAAATAATCTTTAAGAAAGACTCCCACCTAAATATTCATTTATAAAACAGACACATTTTTGTACAATAAAGAAGAAGGTCTACATAAAAGAAGCATTTAACCGTCCTATTGTCTTCGTTCCCCCCCCTTACTTTGGTGTTCGACCTGTTTTAACTGCTATTACATTAACACAAAAACATTAATCATCACCACATTTCATTTAACACCCTTTCAAACTGTACATGTTGTATCAGAGTACTGGTGTACATGAAGAACTGCAGTAAATATACAAAGAACAGACACTGAACATGTATTGGTGTGCCAGGTGTGATCCATGTGGGGGGAGGGGCACATAAGAGCGGGAAATGTATCAAATTGTTCTGTATGTGTGTGTGTGTGTGTGTGTGTGTGTGTGTGTGTGTGTGTGTGTGTGTGTGTGTGTGTGTGTGTTTGTGAGTGCCAGTTGTGATTGTGATGGGGGACGGGCACATAAAGGGGGGAACACATCTTGTGTGTGTGTGTGTGGTGTGTGTGTGTGTGTGTGTGGCCTAGCATTACCATCCTTGTGGGGACCTACATCTGTTTACATAGTCACGTGTGGGGACTCACCTCCCTTATGGGGACAAAATGGAGGTCCCCATAAGGGGAATCATTAATTTTAAGACTTGGTTAGGGTAAGGGTTAGGGTTAGACATGTGTTGGTTATGGTTAAGGTTAGGATAAGTCTCCAGTAAATGCATGTAAGTCAATGTAATGTCCCCTGAAGTGATGTATACATGGTGTGTGTGTGTGTGTGTGTTTTAACTGATCTGGATGGTTACTAATTCCTTTTCTTTATGGCGGTCATTTTTGACCGGGAATGCCACAGTTGACTAAATCATCCAAAATGCAATGAAAGTGTGATCAGCCATTGTATATATTCAAATGTCTACTGTGAAGGATATCATGAAGCCTAAATGCAATCGAATGTAAAACAAAAAAGTTATGATTGATGAAAGTAGTGAATGGGTCAGATTTGTCCCGAAGACAATATTTAAAGAATATTACATTTTCATTCCAGAAGATCTTGAATTTTTTTAGACATAAAATCTAAATATTTAATTTAGCAAAAGCTGGCAGGTAAACCCCCAGTGCAATAGGCCTTCATGTAAAATGCATTGAATTGAATTGGTCAATCCATTCACACATTTATTTTCTTCACATCCTGCTATGCCCACGTCAGGATTAATGACTAATTGATTAATGAGATTATTAGGAATTATTGTTAGATGCTGCTGGGTTCAAAAAATGTGATATGAACGCACTCTGTGAATACTTATCTACGACGTAATCCATATTGTCTTTCATTCATACCTGTTATACTCTTGTTATAATGTATTCTTTGTTGTAATAAGATTGTATTTTAATTTTTCAACCTGCAGAGTACAACGAGAAGCTTGTTGTCTTCTCAGGACTGTCTTCATAGTGTCTTCCATAGTTCATATAAAAGGGAGATTTAGAAGAAAGAGCCACTTGTTTATAATGAAAGACTCCTGTTAGCTGTTAGCGTTAAATGTAGCATGCCCTTTGTTCTCTAAAAGCAGATTCTTCTGTGCTCTCTTGAACTTGGCCGACCTGGAGAGCTGAATTATGTTGTGTATTGAAATCAGACGTTACTCTTCCAACCCCGTCAGAGTCACTCTTTGTTCTGTGTGTAGTTTGGGGGATTTATCTGATGCTCTCACCCATCATATCGACAGGGAAGCCAACTTAACTAACCGCTTTCTTATTCTGCCGCTGCTCGGGTTTAGCGCCTGATGAGCAGGCAGTGCATCAAATGTCACTAAAATTCAGATGATTTAGCAGCCGATTAGTCACGAAGCCGGAGCTTTGCGTCAGTGAGGGAGAATAGAGCAAATCCATCTTTGTCACAGCGCAGAGTTTTGCAATTCCCTCGCTGACAATTCAGAAGATGTAAATCAGAGGAAATGCTAAGTGACTGAAACAATGTCATCTTCACTTTAAGATAAGGTTAACATTAAACATCCCAAAGAGACTTAAGAGCTGATTGAGGATCTTCCTTTGAGGTTATGTCAAGAAAAAGATAGAAATCAGAGCCTTGATGTTCGCTCCAACTGAATGTTTCTGTTTAATCCAACCATGTAATGAGGCAGCCATTGTGCGTCTACGGCTACACACACACACACTTGGGGTGAGTCTTCCTGCGTGGTTGTGTGTGCGTCCCGCAGAGTAGGAATCTCACCATTTGTCCTCCAGCTGATTTTCTGTAAATGCAACAAAGGGGGAGCCCAGCCCAGTAACTTTTTGGCCTTCCAGCTCTAAGGCTTAACAGATGTCACTCTCAACTCCTCCGCTGCTCTGCGTGCAGGAACATACAAGCCACAATTGATTTAGATAATTGCAGAGTACATTCAAACCCACCAGCTATAGAAAAAAACACACATAGAAACTGCTCAAAGCTGACACCTAACATCACATATAAATACCCCACTTGGCCTAATTGAACACTGATTGATTGTCTTTAAAAGTTTGAGATGAACCACATGTCGTAAATGCATACTCTGACTACTTCAGGAAGCCTTTTTTTGTCTCTTTAAACGACTGCACCCAGTGATTACACGGTGAGGCGGTGCAGAGAGACTCAAACAAAGAAACTGCACCATCACCGTCTGCAGAAGATCAAAGTAAAACATCTGCAGCCTCTTTATCACAGTCTCTACAGCAGCTCGGCCAATAACACTGTTCCTGCCCTTATCAGTTCCTCCACTTCTGAGTCAGACCGGCGTCCTCTGCTAAGCTTACCTTTTCATTGCAATCATTTCTAAGGTGCCCTGAAGCAAGGCCCTGAACCTCTAATTACCTCCGTGGAGAACAAAAGACACTTTTCTTTAAGCAAACTTTTACAAAGGAACGTGCAGATTCAGCATTTGCAGTACGAGGTGTTTTTGCCGTGATACTGGGAATGCAAATTGGACTATCGCCAGTGCAGAGAAATCTTTCTTAAAGCTGGGTGAGGACTGTCAGAGCGGCAGGCTTCTGCTGAGGGATGATAAAGCAGGTTGGGGTTGACGGAGTTGACCTTGTAGCCCAGAGGAAGGAGGGGAGACCATCATTAGTGTGGCACCAGGAAGGTTGTACACTTGACCTGACAACCCTCATGTCCAGATAAGAGTGAGGGATGAGCTTCAGATCTTCCTTCCTTTCCTCCTCCTCTGAAATCTTCTCCACCAGGTATTGAAACAGAACCAGAAATGTTTCCCTGGCTCAGCCACACTTCTTCATCTCTCTTCCCTCCCCTTCCCCGGCGACAGCGCAGAGACTTGTTAGGAGACTGATGTCTGCCCCAGTTTAACTAATTAACTCAGGAGCTTCTTTCCTGGAGCCTATCAGACCTCTGAGTGATCACACCTGGGTGTAGTGGCGGGGAAACATCCCTTTACATCAGGTGAATGGTGGATTTCTGATATCATCTCCAGAGCTGCCCGAGGAGAGATAAAGTTGTACATAATGTTGTCTTCAAACCATACGGATTAATTACATGATGAATTACAAATGAACATCATCTGTGATGGCTATGCTTAGTGGAAGTGATATTCTGGAAATACATTGGTTGTTGCATCTGGTGGCCTCGTTGTTAAGCTGCATACCATTTGATCACGGTTCATTTCCAGATGGGGCCTTTTGTTGCATGTCATCGCCTCCTGTTGTTTCCTGACACTTCTACTAGGCTCGGGACGATTTGCAAAATATAGCATCCTGACCAAAGTAATTTACAGTATTGTCCCGGTAAAGATCAAAATATGGAAAACATTGCTATTGGATTTTTGGTGGAGCATAGGTGAGTGTTGTAGTAAAAACTGAGCTTTAGAGTTTACCTCAGATATCTCTTTATCTCTATGGTCTGAAACAACAGCATGTATTACTGCAGCCAATTGACTTCAGCCCATGTAAATCCAGTGTTTCCCATACATCGATGATCGGAAGGTTGCGAGTTCAAATCCCGCCTGGAACACCACTACTAGTGTGCCCTTGAGTAAGGCACTTAGCCCTCAGTTACTCCAGGGAGAATGTCCCTGTAATTGATCATTGTAAGTCGCTTTGGAGTAAGGCGTCTGCTAAATTGTAAATTATATTTTTGGGAGAATAAACCCCACAGATCCTCAACTCCGGTGTGTCTCACTCATTAACAACGCAACACAGTAACAAAAACATTGTCCGCCATGAACTTGCATGTATTTTCTTATTTGAGGGGGGGGGTGGATGCGTGGGCCACCCAAATAGATTAAGGGGCCTTTGGCTTTTCTTGCCGGGGGGGGAATGCCCCCACAAATAGAATCAAATTCTGTGGGAAACACTGGAATCCTCTGATAACCTGAAGAAGGGTTCAATAAATACAATCCAAATAATAGTTTGAAGCCTTAAAACTCGTTTTTTTGCTTGATGTTAAGCGCTGAGACAGTTTTACTGCAGCGATGAATAACCAGGGATACATGGGTACTTTCTTTTGAGGCATTGCGACATCATTTTTGAATTTGGCTTCATTTAGAACCTAATCAAATACTTCTGTCTCATCTGGGAACTGAAATAGAAACAAGAAAAGCTCCTTGTACTTTATGTTAAGCATCACAAGTAAAACCCTGGTAAACGTCACCTCCTCTGAGAAGATTTGTCAGCTTTTTTTTTAATGATATCTGCTGCTTCGCTTTAGAGAAAGGATGCTTCTTGTGTTTCTGGCAGTAGAAACATTGAACGTGGACCAGTTTCAGCATCCAATCCCCGAAAATCATACAGGAGTTATAGGGAAATGTCGCCTTAATGCGCACAACTCTCTAACACATACACATTCATCTCAACCATAATCTCCATTGTTTGTCACTATACTCAGATGTTGCAGTTAATTTGACAATGATATAGTGATGTTAATAAAGACTACCTTTTAAAACCTGACCTTTCCAACATGCAGTCGGTAACAAAGTATGTCTTGTTCATCGTAAATCCAGAATAGATAATGTTGCTTCTCTGTCTGGGTCAGGTAGGATTGTCTGTCTGCAGGACGTCAAAGCTTCATTAAGATCTGCTCCATGCTGATTGAATCCAGCTGTACTCCAACAAACTGTATTTTAGTCTAGTGAGTGTTCATTTGTTTGGAGAGTCAGAGCAGGTTGGCTGGTGAGTGAGTTATATCCTGCGCCAATCTCTTGGAAGTCCTGGGGAGGAGGAGGACGAGATACTCTTGATATGTTCTACATACCTGGGAAATGTTATGCCAAATAGCATCCCTGATGTTTTTCTATGACATGATATAGAGTGTAACATTAGTGTGGGAGCAGCAGTACAGTAGGAACCCAGACTTTCCCATAGCGTTTCAATTCTGTAACCCTCAGTTCATTGTAATGCAACTAAACTGTTGAGTAAAGGAAATGTAATCAGGAGAAGAACTAACTATGTCTACAACTTCCCAGATACTACTAAACATTTATTATTTTCATCCAAGATTGTAATCAAAACAGAATTGATTTTAAATCGTGATTTAAACACTTTAAGATTTGTTCCACATTGTCACTAAAGCACAGATAGTTGAATAGGATACTTACACATTTAAGATACCTTCAGCCACAACTATTGTATCTGTCATCTGTATGAATGTTACATGCATTTGGCAGCATGTTGTTTCCACCAAGATGCTGAAATAAACTCTTTGTGGTCTGGGGAACTGGAGCAGGAAAGCGGTGTCGTGGTTTGACCGTCAGGCCACAGGTTCAACCCATCAGCAGTCCCATTAAGGACTCTGACATACAACAGTCTGTCTAAAAAAGAAAGTAATACAGATATGATAAGATGAAGTTTTAGGAGCAGGCAGGAGTTACAGGAAATCCTGATTTTGGAATTTAAAATGAGAACAAACATGGGCCCAGTATTGATCCCTGGAGCACTCCAGAAATGTGCTGCCAACAGTATTATCATAACAGAGCTGTTTCTGCTCGCTGTTGAAGAGATTCTGGATTTCTGTGTATTGTTTTGTATTTTAAAAGACACTTGTGACACATAGGAGAGTCCCATGGAGTTAAAACACTTCCTTTAGGGACAGCGAAAGTGTTTCCATATGCACTTGTTTCCTGGTTTTGCTCCGGATTATGGGATATGTTGCTAATGTTTACCTCTGCCAAGGAAGATGTTTTCAGCTTGGTTTGTCTGTCAGCTGGATTACGGAAAAACGACTGACCCTATTTTCAGCAAATGTGGTGGAATGGTGTTGCATAAGCCAAGGAAAAAACCCATTGCATTTTCAGTGTGCAGATCCGTTTCTGCAGCTGAACTTTTTCTAAAATAGATTCTGTGTATCAGTGGATGATTTGATAAAGGTAGACTGGCATATTGAGCTCAGTTTCATGTTGTTTTAATAATATCACACCTCAGTAGATTGATTTTGACCCTTACTTGACTTCCAAAGCCAATAAACAGCTAGCACATGCTGATGAAGGAGAAGTGAAACTGTTACTTTTGGCTCCCTATTCTCTGCTTTGATGTGAAATCACCAGAGGACCTTGGCCGATTGACTAAATATATACAGACATCTGCACCTCACTTCATTCGTGTTTTATGTTCTTAGCAAACATGTTATTTTTTTCTTTTACCCGCAACTGTGGAGAGAGTCGTGGTAGGCTAATGAAAATCGTCTGTCGCTCTGTGATTGATGGCACCAACAGCCAATTGAATCCCTGCTACAGACAAAATTGGTTCCCAGTAAACCAACGGTGGCACTGCTGCTTCTTCATTTCATTAAACGTAGCAGGGCTTCAATCCTTTTTATCCGTGACTTGTATTGAATGAAAGAGAGCCAGACAGGATAGCAATAGATCTGAAACCATGTGTGCAACAGTGCAAATAATTCCACTTTTCATCCAAAGGAAGGAGAAGAGAAGAGAGAAAGAGAGGAGGGAAAAACAAAGCATGTGCCAGATGAATTAGTGAAGTATATATCATGGAAAATGACTTCTTTACAAAGCGAGGGTCATGTACCTGTGCTGGGTTTAAGAAGCTTCTATGAGTTATCATGCTATCATTCCACACTGTCAGTGCCTTATTATTTGGAGGATCAGTGACGCTTGTATTATATTTCACTCCTAACTCCTTTCGGGAACCTTCCACTGCAGCCGAGTTGAGCCC
The DNA here is from genome assembly GCA_902827135.1 of Harpagifer antarcticus. Classification (NCBI taxonomy): domain Eukaryota; kingdom Metazoa; phylum Chordata; class Actinopteri; order Perciformes; family Harpagiferidae; genus Harpagifer; species Harpagifer antarcticus. Next base: position 724,998 of record CADEHL010001026.1, on the reverse strand, counting down.
ACTCATAACTGGGGGAGTTTTAGGACTTCATACGTTTTCCCAGAGAAAAGCCACGAGACTGATTTAGCTGTAATCTTATCCTATGTCTTTATAGAAGCCAGATATGCGCAGTCAGCCTATGGGATATATAATATGTGTAAATTACAGAGTTGCATAAGTTACAGGGGAACCACTGAAGAGATGAGCTGGGACACTTTAAAGCAAAGTGGGAAATAAATGGTAAAGGACAGAAACTGCACTGAAAATGTTGAAAAACAAAACACTCTTCTTGCTAAACCTTCAAGGTGTCTGCAGGGAGCTGGGCAGCATGCTTGTTTACCACTGATGAGAGATAATGTCATATTCTCTGTACCCAGAGCCACTTTATAGTCGCTCGTATTTTGGCGTATATGAGATATTGGGGCCACGGCGAGACTCTAATGACGTACGAGGCTACTTGTATACCTCCCGGCTGGATGGGTCAATTTAGATCACGTCGGAGTATAGATTAATCAGGGAGCTGGGGGAGAGAGTTTCAATTAAGGAAACCTGGATTGAATTGTGCTTGTCTGTTCATGAACTTCATTAATATCATATCTGTCTTTACATGGACAGAAATATGACCTTTTTTCCAGCATGATGAAAGCACAAGCGCTGTTTTAAAGATAATGCGGCATCCTAAGCTAACCCGCGACAGGAATCCTAATTCATGCATGTTGTTTCGTACCAATGCATGAGAAGCAGTGCGTTAACTTATCCCAAATGCAGATGTCAGAGCAGGCTTTCTGCTTATCTGATCCGACACATAACATGGCAGATGTATCTGAGCAGTATATGGCACGAGAAGGGGAAATGAAAATGACTTTTTCATTTAAATACAATTTAAAAGGTATATCGTGCATGTTTCATGTTTGGAGTAAAGAGGTCTTGTTTCCGGTAAATGAAGAGAAGATGCATTGTTGAAGATAACATCTAGTTTGAGATGTAGAGGACATCCAAACGGCAGGATCTATATCGGCTGGATGTGGCTTTGGTCAGCTATCAGAATAACTTTTAGAAGCGTCCGAACGTGCTGTCCGTGCAGCGTTTGGGGACCGATTGACGTAAATATGAAGGCCTCTCAGCGGACTGTGGTTGAACCAAAGCTAAAGTGAGAAAACATTTTTTGTTGTGAGCATTTGGAGGATATTGAGTGTGTGACGGTATGTGAGCTTGGCAGGCATTCAGTGGCAGTGTGGATGCAGCAGAGAGATGTTTCAGAGCAGTGAAGACAATGAAGAGTCATAACACTCACTGTAGGAACTGCAATTTGGCTTCAGGGCGTACAAAGGAATATTTGGAAGATGTGAACAGATTCTTTGAATACTGTTGTTTCTTCCAAGAATGCATTTTCTAGACATTTAAAAAATATTGTAAATCAAAGCAGCTAAGCTTCAAAAACATTTCCCACAATGCATCTTTCTTTAGAGTCTCCAATGTTCTGATTTCAATGGTTGAGTTATCAGAGAAACGAGCTGATCAAATGCCAAACACAGATTTGTCATGTGACAGTGCTTTATTCAGTGTTGTGAACACGTAGTCCGTTTGTTTTGGAACAGAAAAGACCTCTGTGGATAATTCAGAACATCTAGAACAGGGGTTCCCAACCTTTTTTCCCAAGAGCCCCCCCAAATGACTCTTTTTGGAGGGGGGGGCGCAACAGCGGTAATTAAAGTTTCAAAGTCTCAAAAAAGCTACAACTACTGTCACAAACTGGATGAATGTGAAGCATTGTGTTAAAGGAGGATGAAAGCGTAATTAAGGAGCACTATTGGAGTGACTTTGATGGTTATTGGACTCAGGATTCATTCATTTGGATTCCCGCTGTATGAAGAAATTAAAGGACGGCGGAAGTGGAAACAATTCACAAAGGGATTAAACTGTTTAAAACACATGCTCAAAGGAAGCCGGATTTTGCCGATGTGTTTATGTGGATTCAAAAGTCGTAAATAATCTACAAAATGGAGGAGACCGATCTGATCGGAGCAACTGACGAATAATCCAATTAAACCCGGCATGGACAATGACTATGATTTAAAAATGCGCTTATCCAGACAAGCCCGGTTTGGACACTTTACGGGCAGAAGAAACATTTCTATTAAAGAAAGAATTATACATTTCTGTCTTTTTATGCCTTTAATACTAACTTGAATTTTTATTCAAATTAATTAATCAACTATTTTTTATATTTTATTGTAATGTAGAGACAAGGCTTTTAGTGTCAATCTTGTATTGCATTACAATTATATGTAAAAAAAAGTCTCAAATCATCTGAGGCCTGGCGCCCCCCCCCTGAGATCTTTGGCGCACCCCCCAGGTTGGGAACCACTGATCTAGAACGATGATAAAGTATTTCAACCTTTTACAGAAAATGCCAGCAGCGAAATCCAACCACAGGACTTTCAGAGAGTTACTCTTCACTCTTTAGGAGTGGGCGTCACATGTGATCTCTGGTACTGGAAACTCTCCATTCAGTCCGTCCCACCACCTCGTCTGATTGCTCTTGACCAGCATAACGTGGACTGAAACACATGTTCCTGATCACAAATCAAGGTCTATTGATAGCGACTTCATGAAGACACAAACAAAGTGTCTGAGCTGAAGAAGTGAGTGACGCTGGGACTGGGCGAGGCGGTCCCGTGGGTTTTCGGCTTGGCTCTGTAACATTCGTTCACTAAAGGAGTTAGATAGAAAGAGAGCTGATGAAGGGACGGGGAAATGAGAGCTGGTTACACTTGAACTCTGGCCGAACTCCTCACTCCGTCGCAGCCTCGATGGGAAGAGGCGTTCGGGTACGACTCCGAGAGCCTGACATCAAACCGACAGCAAGACATGATATCTTATTTTCCTGAGCTGCACTGACACAAGTTCAGCTCTCTACTTATTATTTTCTCATGCTAGTAGCGAGAGAAGAAGTTGCAGCACTGAAGAAAACTCCCCCAGATGTCCAATGCACTTTTAATTCAAATAATTGGCAGATTGTTTTCACGACGGAGGATAAAGACGTTCCTCTTGTCACAACTCTTTGTTTTTGATTGAAATAAATCCTTGACCCACGAGTGCCTTCACATTACGCCGTAGGAACACGTTTGCATGTGCATGCAATTGTATCTGTCAATCTCCGAGTGAATATAAGACATGTGGACACTTTACCCATATATGTGATTTAGTATGTGTGTGAGTGAGGGAGATAGTATTGCAGCTTCATGTCATACTACTTTAAGGAAATCAACTTGTTCAAAAACCCAGAGGTGCCCATTTCCTTTATCACACAGCATCTGACAGCGACACATATTGGTGCTGGAGTTTTTTCTATTTGCTTCATTTTCATTTCCAAAGTGGGTGTAGAGCGGTATCGAATCGTCCTGATCCTGCGCCAACGTGTCACCTCTCTACAGCTGTGCTTCCTCGCTTCGCTGACAGCAGCTTCAACAATTAAAGCTGAACAAATAAATGGCTATCACATCGTGCAGGGAGGTGAAATTGGCCCACTTCAAGCATATCAATCAGAGCAGATGTGTGTTTAGATAATAGAAAGACCACAGCAGGCCACGTTTCTGTCAAGTGTTTCAGAGCTGGAGTGTTTTCTACAACAGCTGCTTCACCGTGGAGTGTTACAGCAGGAAGTAGATGATCAAAGAAGGCTTGGACTCCTTAGTTATTGATATTTTAACTTAACAGCAATACAGAAACTGACTTATGGCATTCACTGCCAAGCAAACATTCCTTAATATTGTTTTTAAGACTGTTTTGCTGCCATTTGGAATACAATATTTGGATAAAACATCAGTAGATTGTCAGGATATATATCTGTGTGAGAACTAGGCTTAGGAAATGACACTGTATACGATGCAGTGGTTGCTCTGCTTTTAATATCCTGGCTGTATTCGGCTATTCTGGCCAATGCTTCCGATCAATAATCAGGACTGCTTTTCGGTGATATTGGACTATATCAATGTGATATTGAACGGCATGTACTGAGACTGACTTGCAACATGCATTGTTATTTTATATTTGGTGGCAATGCGACCATTTTTAAATACAAGGCTGACATATTCTGATTTAATTAAGTTGATATAGAGAATGTTTTAGCAGACAGTGGCATATTTACATAGTATACAGAGCATAGTCGCGTTTAAGGCAATCAGATGAATTTAAGTCGAATACTCCCTCTCCTTTCAGCTCTGTTTTGGTCTCAACCAACACTTGAGGGGAATATCTGGAACATTTACCCCCATAGTCAGCTGTTTGTTGTTTATCAGACCTTTCTCCTATCACGGCTGCTTACATTGAACCAAACCAGTGAAGACACAGGTCATAAAACGCTCCGAAGATCTGAGGATAAACAGCAGATTTCGGGTGTCATTTGTCTCAGTGTTTGTCACCTCGAGCAGCCCAGTTTTTAAAAAATCCTTGCTGGGACATGCAGTTCTTACACAACTTGCCTCGGGCTATATACTTCTCTCCACTGTGGCCACAAAGTCTGTTTGCCATCCAGCTCAGATAGTAAGTAGAAACAGTTTAGGCCGCAGCATCTTCCAGCGCTTTGCTTTTTACTGCCACAACGGCACATTCCAAGTGGAGTCTCGTCTGGGTAAGAATGTGCCTGACGCTGGCCAAAAACGAGAGGAATTAGCATAAGTGCCATGTTTGATCCATCAGATGGGAAATCAAATGGCTGCCGGTCCTCTTCCCATCCCACTTCTGTCCTTGTTTGTTGGAAGAAGTCGTGAACTCGCAGTGAGGGAGAAGGGGAGAGTCGGACTGTTTAAGTTCACATTTTCTCTCGAAGTAATTTGGACCAGATTTTTCTGGGAATCAGTGAAAGGGCTTCGTTGTAATTCCCTTTCATGCTCATCTTCTATCTCTGAAGTCACCATGGGGCCTAAACAGCAGCATAAGGATGCCAGATGGATTAGAGGAGATGCTCTGCCTCTCCCCGTCTCTTTCTATCGCAACATGTTTTGTTTACGGGGATCCAGAAGGCAGATGACAGAAGACCACAATCACCCTGGCTCTTCCTCCCTGTCACTCCTTCCTCCCCTCAAAGTAACTTACTCTGACATGCCTGGGCTTTTGTGTTGCTCCTGGAGCTTTGAGGGACTTGCTTGAGAAAGGATGACACGTAGAAATGGCAATGGCCCGACTAATGGTTGCTTTTATTAGACTTTTATGGTAAAATCTGTGGTTGAACTTCTCATCTGGGATTCTATGTTGTGGTTTAACTGCTCAGTGAATATCTAAGTTATTTCTTAATATAAGCAGTCAATGCTTGGATCCTGGATGAGGTTTATTTTTAAGGACTGTCTTCATTATAGAAAACGGCTGAAATGGAGGGAACATTTTCTATGAAGCGATGAAAAGTTGTTCCGCTGTTTTTGCATTTCGTCACATAAGAAAAAACTATATTTAAGCTCACGGTTCCTCTCGAATAACCCGGGCTTATTACTGATGAGCTGTGTCTTGCTTCGGATTGCTCCACATGGTAAAACATCCTCCCTGAATGACAGCTGGAGGTAACATGTTAAGTGCTATCTCGGAAAAAGTCATCTGCCTGGGATCGGTTGGGCCGGTTACGAGGATCCTCATAAATATCTCTCACCAGCTCATCAGCTGCAGAGCTCCACTTTCCAGGCCTGAGCTGCGAGCGGTGATGGATGCAGTGTGGCAGCGAGGGCACTCTGATAATATCACACAGCGAGAGAGTGTGTCTCTGCTGTACTTTGATATCTTTAAAGGAACGATTAGACGTCTTCGGAACAACCTTTTCTCACTTTCTTGCAGTTTAATGAGACATGCACACATCACCTGTTGGTTAGTTAAATATGAAGCTGAAACCAGGAGATAGTTAGCGTAGCTAGCATAAGGACTCAACGTCAGACTTCCCAAATAAATAATATATACCTATCTTTGTGTTTGTAACAACGACAGCTGCTTTAATTAGTCGAAAAACATTTCCCCACTTTTTTGATTATTCGTAAGAGGATTAATTTGTACAAAAATGTCAGAAAATACAGTTTTCAGTCTCGGTTTTTATCATATGAACCTAAATATCTCTGGGTTTTGGACTGACATAACAATTTGGAGACATCATGTTTGACTTTGAGAAACTATATATTTCAACAAAACCTGCCGTTGAAGCCATAGTTCCAATGTTACATAAATACAACTGACATGTTTTAAGCTAAGCTAACTGGGTTCATATTAGGCGTGGCTGTATGGATCGTCACATCTAATAGAAATCCAAAATGTTTGCTTGTCAGTTTTGAGCGTACGTGAGAGTGCATGAAGGTTTCGTAACTTGTGTTTTGCAACATATTAAGTAACAGCTCTTCTTTACCAAGCATTAGATAATATATCATATGGGTCTAATTTACAACAAAGATCAGTGAACCCAGCTCGGGAAAAATATGCAAATGTAAATCATTGATTGGCAGCAGTTTGATAACGGACTGGAGGGTTGCCAGTTTGAATCTGTGCAGAGGAATTCAGGACAGGGTATTAAATGAGACATGTACAATAAAAAAAAACCTTGAGCAAGACCCAGTGTGTATATCCAAACTAAATGTCCTCGCTCGAAGCTGACTTTCCTGTTTCAATGCAGGCTTATAAACGCAGAGTGTTAATATGACAACCTCTTCATGCTTATGCCAAAGTGTATTTGCTGCAGAGTCGTCTCCGTGGACAAAACGTGAAATCCTCGAGTCGCTTGCCATCCCTCTTGTCATGCTGCTTGTAAAAGAATTATTCGCTGCAGTTTCAGGCCAATGGCACTACAGCTGTTAGCAGCGGACGCTAAATGAGAGCATTGAGAGCTGTTGACGCTTGTCAGGCTTTGTGTTGGCCAAGGTCAAACGCTGGAGCGCTGTCGCAGATTAAATGGCTTGTAAACCCAAATTGTTTGTGTGGGAGGTCGTGCCAGGAAAAAGGCACCTGCAGAATGCATGGATGGAAATAAACAGCATGTCGGTGTCATACTCTTGCAAGGGAGATAAACACCAAATTATGAAATGGCAGTAGCTTTAAATAAAAGATTTTCCTGGGTAATCTCAGTGGAGGTTTTCCAGGGTTTTACCAGAGATGGCAAAAGTACACACATCCGGGTTGACCTGGCCTTGGCATGTTGGCCGTCTATAGAACATGTAGAAGTACAGATACTCGTGTAAAAGTAGAAGTACTGACTAAACTTCTTTACTCAAGTGAAAGTAAAGAGGCTTTGAAGTGTACTTCAGTAGAAAGTACCCATAGCTAGCAGCTGTTTTAAAGAGTACCTGACCTCCCTTTATATGAATAGAACAATAATGTCATTGTTAGCTAATGAATGTTTCCATGCTGAACAACGGCAACATGACAACGTTTCCATTGGTCCCTCTTCTTTAGAGAAGACCAGGAAGTGATGGATACACGGATCGTGTTCAAATCAATAGGCACGCAATGACTCTAAATAATAATGATCACGCATCAAACACACATTCAGACTAAAGGAACCAGCTGTTTGGAAAATGAGAGAAGTAGAAAGTACAGGTATTTGAGTTCAACATGTAAGAAGTAGAAAGTACAGGTATTTGAGTTCAACATGTAAGAAGTAGAAAGTACAGGTATTTCAGTTCAACATGTAAGAAGTAGAAAGTACAGGTATTTGAGTTCAACATGTAAGAAGTAGAAAGTACAGGTATTTGAGTTCAACATGTAAGAAGTAGAAAGTACAGGTATTTCAGTTCAACATGTAAGAAGTAGAAAGTACAGGTATTTGAGTTCAACATGTAAGAAGTAGAAAGTACAGGTATTTGTGTTCAACATGTGAGAAGTAGAAAGTACAGGTATTTGTGTTCAAAATGTAAGAAGTAGAAAGTACAGGTATTTGGGTTCAACATGTGAGAAGTAGAAAGTACAGGTATTTGTGTTCAAAATGTAAGAAGTAGAAAGTACAGGTGTTTGGGTTCAACATGTGAGAAGTAGAAAGTACAGGTATTTGTGTTCAACATGTGAGAAGTAGAAAGTACAGGTATTTGTGTTCAACATGTAAGAAGTAGAAAGTACAGGTATTTCAGTTCAACATGTGAGAAGTAGAAAGTACAGGTATTTGTGTTCAACATGTGAGAAGTAGAAAGTACAGGTATTTGTGTTCAACATGTAAGAAGTAGAAAGTACAGGTATTTCAGTTCAACATGTGAGAAGTAGAAAGTACAGGTATTTGTGTTCAACATGTGAGAAGTAGAAAGTACAGGTATTTCAGTTCAACATGTGAGAAGTAGAAAGTACAGGTATTTGTGTTCAACATGTGAGAAGTAGAAAGTACAGGTATTTGGGTTCAACATGTAAGAAGTAGAAAGTACAGGTATTTGTGTTCAACATGTAAGAAGTAGAAAGTACAGGTATTTGAGTTCAAAATGTAAGAAGTAGAAAGTACAGGTATTTGGGTTCAACATGTAAGAAGTAGAAAGTACAGGTATTTGTGTTCAACATGTGAGAAGTAGAAAGTACAGGTATTTCAGTTCAAAATGTAAGAAGTAGAAAGTACAGGTGTTTGGGTTCAACATGTGAGAAGTAGAAAGTACAGGTATTTGTGTTCAACATGTGAGAAGTAGAAAGTACAGGTATTTGTGTTCAACATGTAAGAAGTAGAAAGTACAGGTATTTCAGTTCAACATGTGAGAAGTAGAAAGTACAGGTATTTCAGTTCAACATGTGAGAAGTAGAAAGTACAGGTATTTGTGTTCAACATGTGAGAAGTAGAAAGTACAGGTATTTCAGTTCAACATGTGAGAAGTAGAAAGTACAGGTATTTGTGTTCAACATGTGAGAAGTAGAAAGTACAGGTATTTGGGTTCAACATGTAAGAAGTAGAAAGTACAGGTATTTGTGTTCAACATGTAAGAAGTAGAAAGTACAGGTATTTGTGTTCAACATGTAAGAAGTAGAAAGTACAGGTATTTGGGTTCAACATGTAAGAAGTAGAAAGTACAGGTATTTGTGTTCAACATGTAAGAAGTAGAAAGTACAGGTATTTGTGTTCAACATGTAAGAAGTAGAAAGTACAGGTATTTGTGTTCAACATGTAAGAAGTAGAAAGTACAGGTATTTGTGTTCAACATGTAAGAAGTAGAAAGTACAGGTATTTCAGTTCAAAATGTAAGAAGTAGAAAGTACAGGTATTTGGGTTCAACATGTAAGAAGTAGAAAGTACAGGTATTTGTGTTCAACATGTAAGAAGTAGAAAGTACAGGTATTTGGGTTCAACATGTAAGAAGTAGAAAGTACAGGTATTTGTGTTCAACATGTAAGAAGTAGAAAGTACAGGTATTTGAGTTCAACATGTGAGAAGTAGAAAGTACAGGTATTTCAGTTCAAAATGTAAGAAGTAGAAAGTACAGGTATTTGGGTTCAACATGTAAGAAGTAGAAAGTACAGGTATTTGTGTTCAACATGTAAGAAGTAGAAAGTACAGGTATTTGGGTTCAACATGTAAGAAGTAGAAAGTACAGGTATTTGTGTTCAACATGTAAGAAGTAGAAAGTACAGGTATTTGAGTTCAACATGTAAGAAGTAGAAAGTACAGGTATTTCAGTTCAAAATGTAAGAAGTAGAAAGTACAGGTATTTGGGTTCAACATGTAAGAAGTAGAAAGTACAGGTATTTGGGTTCAACATGTAAGAAGTAGAAAGTACAGGTATTTGAGTTCAACATGTGAGAAGTAGAAAGTACAGGTATTTCAGTTCAACATGTAAGAAGTAGAAAGTACAGGTATTTGAGTTCAACATGTGAGAAGTAGAAAGTACAGGTATTTCAGTTCAACATGTAAGAAGTAGAAAGTACAGGTATTTGAGTTCAACATGTAAGAAGTAGAAAGTACAGGTATTTGAGTTCAACATGTGAGAAGTAGAAAGTACAGGTATTTGGGTTCAACATGTAAGAAGTAGAAAGTACAGGTATTTGTGTTCAACATGTAAGAAGTAGAAAGTACAGGTATTTGAGTTCAACATGTAAGAAGTAAAAAGTAATCAGAAAATAAGTAGTGTACTTAAATGTACTTAAGTACAGTAACAAAAATGTGTACTCCACTACTTTCTTTTACCTCGTCCAGCGGCACCTCACACCCCCCGCTGCTCCTCCTCTCCAGGTGGTTTGACTTTGCAGCCACTTTTCCACTTGAGGACTTAATGCAGACACACACACACACAGCTGGAAAGCATTACACTCTGGGCTCAGCCACCTCGGCCAAAAACATAACACCAGCTCAATCAGCTGGTGAGGGAGGCCTCCAGCGGACAGGAAGCTCACTGGAGAACAGCCAGTGTTTTATTATCATTGCTTCTGGAAACATTTCCACCGTTTTAATCAAACATGGGACTTAGAAATACTTGGAGTTCTTTATTGTTATTAGGTGCATGCTGTTGGTCTTATTGTATGAGAATAGATATTTATATATAAGACAGAACTACGACCTGCCTTCTCTGATTTTCTATCTTTTTAAGAAGTATAAGTACAACATTTTAATTAAAGCTACTACAACATAGCTTACCTTTTCTCTATTGTCACACATGCGCTTTGGTTTAATTTCAGTACTGACCACTCAGTCCCTGACGTGTGAGAGATCAAGGTCTGCAGATGGTCTTCAGGTCAGAGAGGGCAGAGCGGGGTCTCTCGCTGCCTTTCTGCTGCCTCACACACACACACACACACACACACACACACACACACACACACACACACACACACACACACACACACACACACACACTCCGGTTGACCTGGCCTTGGCATGTTGGCCGTCTATATAACATGTAGCACTCTTAGTTTGTTTACTTATTTATTTACAATTCAACTCTGAGAGCGCAGACCTCCATCAAGGCCACATGCTCCTGGCCTCTTAACAGCCTTTACATTATATTCTGTAGCCTTTTTAAGAACCATGGAGCTAAGCATGTGGATATTTTATTATTAATTATTTGCATTAAGAGAACACAACTGCATATTTTCATTACATTTACATTTTATTACAGATTTTGTTGGATTATTTTGGTTTGTTCTCATTAAACTAATCATGTCGACATTTGTTATTATGCATGAGTTAAATTAAAATAACTGGATTTTCATGATTGAAAACATTAAATTATTATTTTGGAAGTTGTATTTTTGAATGATTTCTTTGTCCAGTTTGGACTCTGTAACAAACATTCAAATAAACACGACCTCATTGGCCTATAGTTAATCATTGTAATACAGAAAATGCACATGTAGCTAAGCATGTGCGTTTATTTTAGTTATATATTTCTATTTTGTGAACACAACTTTTATCTTGAATGTTTGACAGATTAATTTTAATCTTAATGTTGGAAGTTTTCTTAGATCAAGTTTTGCGGGTGTCTTTCTGTTTAGTTAAATATGAAGCTAAAACAAGGGGACAGTTAGCCTAGCTAGCAAAAGGACTCAACGTCGGACTTCCCAAAATAAATAAATCTTTTTTGTGTAACAACGACTCTGCTTTGATTAGTCGAAAAACATTTCCCCACTTTTCTGATCATACGTCATTCTTTTGTACACAAATGTCCGTCTCTGTTTTGAATCATATTGACCTAAATATCTGGGTTGTGGAAGAAGCTATTTGAAGACATCATCTGGGACTTTGAAGATTTCTTGGATTTTTCCAGTTTTGGGGCTGTCTGTTTCTTTGGGCGTGAATCACACAGTCTGGGGTGTGTTTTGTGAGTTTAAGTCTTCTCCGAGGGTCTTCAGAGTTATTTACGAGTTAAAGGAAAAAATCATGATTGAAAACATTGAAAAATATGCTTTTTTATGTTTAATTTGGATATTAGATTTTTATAAGGATTTCTTAGCTAAGCATGTGGTTTGATATTATATGCATCTTGATTTTTAACTTGAATGTTTGACAGATTTACTTGGATGTTTCTTGTCCATTGGAGGTGTCTTTCTATCGAGCGTGAATCACACAGTCTGGGGTGTGTTTTGTGAGTCTAAGTCTTCTCCGAGGGTCTTCAGAGGTCTGTGAGGTCGCTGAAGGCTGCGTCGGGCTGAACAGAGAGACATCTGTCCGGGCCTGGAAGGATTTCACGCTTCTGGCCGTCCAGATGATTTAGGTCCTCCAGGACTACCTGCTGGGAGACCATCCCGACGGGTTAACCTGACACAGATGGATCCCCACACCACCACTGAACACACACACGCAGAAACACACGCACACACATGCAGAAACACACACATGTGAGGGTAAAGACAGATGCAAGTGTGGACAAACACTTACACATATATATATATATAAAAAGCATGTGCACTGTATACACAGGCCTTTAGGGACAACACACACACATCTCCCCCACACACACACACGTCTCCCACACACAGACAGACTGATGAATGTCGAACCACACAGCTAGCACACATGGACCGCATTACAACTCTCTCCTAATTGGTTTTAAAGGCAATTTAATGTCTGGTTTGCTTTAATTGTCAGATAGTCAATTGCAGTTAGATAATCGACATCCAATCAGCATTTCAATCATCATCATTCAATATCAATTAGCAGCCCTTTCTTTTAAATTAACCCTAATGGGAATCAGTAAAATTAACCTTTTTTTATACAAATTAACGTCTTTTCTGATGAGAAGATAAATATGAAGCTGAATCCAGGAGATGGTTAGCTTAGCATAAAGACTGGAAACAGATGAGAAAGCTAGCCTAGCGCTTTCCAGTAACTTCATCTGTGTGTCTGTAGCTTCATATTTAGCACACACATGAGAGTGGTATCAATATTCACATTTATCTATTGACAAGTCGGCAGATCAAAATATATTATTCGTTAAGGTCTGGAAAATAAATGAGTTATACTTATATAAATATATCCTTAAATCAAGCTCCCAAAACACGGGATAATACATGTCCTGTAACTCATTAGCATCTTTAAATAGACCATATCTGAACGTAAACAATAGCAATAACATTTAATAATCAGTCACCATAACACAGATATTAGTTTTATACTTAATCATCATTAGCACAACAGTGTTATTGTATTGACGGATTAAAACCCAATTTTGATTATTTTTAATTAAATGAGCTTTTAGCCTTTTCTGCTTTAATAAAAAATGATACCTTGCGTTATATAACTCAAATCAAGTATGACCCATTGGAAACACATTTTAGATTTTATTTTATTTGAGCTGCTTACCAAATGTGTCCACTGGGATTGACTTGCTGGTCCCAGTGGTCTCTCTTAATTCTGTAAAGCTGGGTGTAAACTCCTCTGTGTGGAGTGGCAGGGATCAGCCACATCTGGCCAGGACATCAGGAAACGCCTCTCTCTCACATTAACACACACACACACACACACACACACAGATTAGGGCACACTGGTACTGAGCATGAGGCTCTTGAACATCTGGCTTCCCAGACTTCAACTTTTCGGTGTTTTTAACCGACCGCCTCTCTTTTCATTTCGGATTTTCTCTCGTCCACATAAATGACGGACTGCTGTCTTCTTTCGACCGGCCGTACTGCTACTTTAAAACCTATATTTTATACCATTATATGTTGCTTTGCAGTGAGCGGATGTATTTATTAATTATATTTCATAGATCGTAGAAAACTTTCTAATGAAATAATAACATTCTACAAACTAATTCAAAGAGTATGCCATTGTAAATAACTATTGATAACATCCTTTATCTGTATTAACCATTTGAAATGCTTAGAGAAAGTGCAGACTTAAAGTATATTTTAAAATGTGCTAATTGCAGATGATATCAATGATTTGCAATGTATCTATAAAGCACTACTCCCTTTATAGACACGTTAAACACTTCATAAACGATGCCTTATTAAAATACTATTACAGTATCTTCGAGATCGCACTTCCAACTGACACTAATCAAGCAGCTTTTGTTGTGTTTTCAGTTGAGCGTTTAAGAAACAATGCTCCAAACAAACCACAAAAGCAATCAAACCCAATTCCTCCCTGCTTAACTCCTCTGCCTAATCTCTCTCGGAGTCTGTGGGGTGTATTTCGCTCTCTTTGTGAAGCGAGCGAGCCAAGTAAGCAGCGGAGTTGAGCTGTGTTTCCTCGGGGAGCTTCACCATCGGGGGTTTGTTGCTACACACATTAGTGGTTAATTATTATCAGCCTGCAGCCGTAATGAGCGCCGCATCGACCTGTGGCTATATGTGTAGCCGTAATGCTACCTAATGGAAAAACGATCAGCAGGCCAAGGACTTTGCATAGATAACAGTCGATTCCATTCGGGAGGAAGTGTGTGTGTGTGTGTGTGTGTGTGTGTGTGTGTGTGTGTGTGTGTGTGTGTGTGTGTATCTGTATCTGTTCTCTGCATTTTGTTGAAGAAATACACCCTTTTTTAACCTTGAAATGTGTTCACTATATGCAACATTGCTAAATTAGGACACCAGTTAATAATCAATATTTTCTGCTTTTACCCTCTCACAGGAACACAAAGACAGTATTTGTTGCTTTTCTGTACATATCCGGACCTCTTGTTAAGTCAGCACCTTTGTAATTATTCCTTTATTGAGTAAAACAATCTTAAAACAAAACTTTGTACCTGCTGATTCTGAGAGATATTTAAAAAGTAAGTCAATTAAATTGCATCACAGGTATGTAAAATGAGTTGACCTCCTTAACCTCGGTAACAAGGCGGCCCTTCTTCTTTCCACATATCTGTGACTCATTTCAGTGAAAAGTCGGTGAAACTCCAAAGCAGACGAAATGTGGCCTGACTCAACACTGTAATGAAAAACTGTGGCTGTCCACATCTGTCTTCAGACAAACCCCTAACCAAGCAAAGATCTCTTTCCCAAAAAGAAAACAAATGCAGAAATGTGGCTTCAAATGTAGCCGTGCATGTTATTTATATTTAACGTTTTTCCACCATGAAGACGTTTGGCCGACTGAACGTGATTTACCCATCAACACCCGCTGAAGCATTTATGTTCAATATCACGACCAAAGGGCGACCTCAAGTCTATAGAAGTCTACGAGAACTTCTTGATTTGTTATTTGAACCGTTTATTTGGCAGGGACGATGCACAGTAATGAACCCTCAAATGTGTCGAGCGTAGCAGTGCCAGATTTAGCTTTGAGCTAAAACATCAGTAAACAGTTTATAGTCTCATCTCTTGCTTTAAGTCTTGCTTAAATATACAATAAGGCAATGGTTTGATTTAGGGTTGGGATACCTTGTGATTGCCAGGTCGTTACCTTGGTGCCTAATAAAGTCTATTTGATTTAGTTTTGTTTGAAGTCTGCTGCTGATCTTAGGTCTTGGAGCGAGTCTGTATAAAGCCGTTACCTTTCTTGTTGGTAGTAATCTTGCTCATGTGTCCATCAGTTCTGTTGCAGTTGTGTTTTGTTGAGCTCTCACTCTACCGTGTCCCGTTTCTGTTTCTTAAAATACCCACTTATTTTAAAAAGTAAAACCCTGCAGTACATCTCGTGTCTTCGTGCTGAATCCCTAACATATGGAAGGTTCAAATAGAAACTGGTTTGACTGTGTGTAAAGTACATTCAAGTTTTGATTTACTATAAATGATTGATGCTACGTTATGCTACTACATTTCTGAGATCAATTAAACACTTCTTACTTCACGAAATGTGTTCCACAGCTCCGTTTACATTTCAGAAGGACATTTTAAAAAGCTAATATTGGAGACGAGCCTTTCTCTACGCTAACCATGAATGTCTTCTTGTTATTGGAGTGTTTGAAATACTTTTCCTTAAGTCAAGGATATTAACTACTGGCTCGATTATAAACACAAACCCCCAACGACATGCTTACCGGTATCTCATGTCCTTCTTTGGCGCACTCTTCTCCGCTTTTTTGAGTTAAACTTAAAGCTATTCTTACACACAGCAGGACAGAGCAGCGTCACAATGCTGAGGTCTGTATTTGGGAATGTCTGTGGATATTGGAGAAACACACACACACACACACACACACACACACACACACACACACACACACACACACACACACACACACACACACACACAAACAGAAAATGGTTGGCATATTTGAAGAGCTGACATTTAAATCTGTCTCTGATGGTTCTTCACCACACAGTTGTCTTAACACTCGGGCAAAGTTCCTCCGCTGGCTCTGCTGTGAAGAAGCCTCTGAGTATTGTTCTCATTACTCAAACATCTTACACGGCAGCAATTTAAACAATTCATTCCAAGCAAAATAACTCGTCTCTCTCGTGACGTTTGATGTGGGGAACATGGGGGATTGAGCAGATCTTTTGGGTCGCTAAAATCACTTTTTTTAAATCATTTTCTTTCGAGTTGAGTCTCATTGCAGGTGGTTTCTAGCAGCGCTGCAGTAGGTCATCCACACACATATCTGATCCCAGACCAGCTGTTAGAGTCAACTCCAACATCTGCGGTTCTTCTCCACAGTCTGACGGGAAGTACGGGACTTCAGCTCCCTTTCAATCCGGCTTCTCTCTCATGTTGTCCCGATGGTTTCTGGGACACTGAGTTCTGAGCACAGAAGCAGGCGGAGGGCGAGAAGAACACAACTAAGCTGAGGTTTAACTTCAGTTTAGTAATGTTCTTAGTGATGCATAGCTTATTGGACATTGTGTTCATGGGGACGTCATTCACATAAACATGTCTTCCTCGTTTGAACCCTGACCCCTGATTGGTCACAGCCCGATGTGCAGGTGTTCAGCCGTGCATCTGTTAGCAGACACGTAGCTAACGACACGTGGGAAAAAACACAGAGGGGTGATTGTGTCTGGTTGGACGTGTCAGTCATGATTCACGACCACAGCAAAGACACTGTCATTTAGTGTTTACTGTAAGCGGCGAGATCACATGACATGCTATGGTGTCAAACTTCGGGTGTAAAGGCTATTTTTAGATAAGTAGTCACTTTTGGGATTTTGCATAGAGCACCAAAATACGTTTGATAAGGACACATTGAATCAGACACCTTAAAAAATGCAGGAATTTTGACCAAGATGTATTTTAATTTGTGCTCCAACGAATCTCTGATAAACTGAGTATTGGATAATAATAATAATAACTACATGTACTCAAGTGCTTGCTGCTTTACAAGTCTTCTCTACGAAGACTACGAGGCAAATATTGTGCTATTGTTATACGAGAAATATCCAAAATAATAACGGCAAAACAGTTTGGATGCGTAGATAATGAACACACACACACGTACATGACAGCAAAGCAGGATGATGAAGATGAAACACATGTGCACTGAGACACACACACACACACACACACACACACACACACACACACACGTAGAGTTATGCTTTAGATGGTATGTAACAGACCACACATTGAGCCGGCTGTGGGTTAAAACAGTTATTCACGGTCTCGCATTCTGCTGCCCAGATCCAGAGATGATTCGCCCTGGTAACCCCGACTTCTGGCCTGTGTGTGTGTGTCTGTGTGTGTGTCTGTGTGTGTGTGATAGAGTGTGCATGTATGCGTGTGAACACGTCTCTAGGACTGCATGTTTAAAGCAAGTTGAAATGTGCTCCTGGTGTGAGCGTAATGCCGAATTGTCCACTTAGTTGCTCTAAACTGCAGCAAATTGAATTCATAGGTCCAGCAGCCAGCAGACTGAATACGGGAAGCTTTACTGTCTTTTGTCAAGCGAGGCTTCATAAATAACTTCGACTTCCTCCTCTGGATGTCTGCCAGTGGCTCTTCTCTGTAAACCTCACAAGCTCCACAGCAGCACAGTGGACCGCTGGAGGAGTTCACAGCCAGATTGGATGTGTCTGTGAGGAAGAGCTCGGCCACACTCATGCAAACATGTGTGTGTGAGTAATATATGTGTGTGTGAGTAATATATGTGTGTGTGAGTAATATATGTGTACATTTGGGGGTTTACTTCCATGTATTGGTACACGTTATACCTTTTTAAAGAGTTCAACTTACCTGCTTTGATGTACAATAACTTATTTATTGACTTGTTTAAATGTTTTGACTGCCTTGCCTGTATTGGTCTTGTATTTATATTTATATGGTAATGTTGTATTGTTTCGTAAGCGTACTGTTCTATGTATCATTGGTCCAATTTGTATATCTTACTATTGGGAATAGTGCACCATTGGGAATGCTTGTACTGTAGTGACAATAAAGGAATCTAATCGAATGCTTTATCGACACACACACACACACACACTAAACTCATGCAAACAGTTCTCAGGTTATAGAAACACACACAAGTGCCGCCCCACATCCATCACCCTCGAACAGTGATATTTCGAGGAGTCTTCCCAGGTGCCGGGTGGCCGCAGAGGGCCCCACGCATGGATGACATCAGCGCTCACCCTGGAGGAGGCCATGACAGCCATATGTAAATTGAATATGACTAATCGCTCCCCCGCATCACCTCCGAGCCGCCGCGATGAAAGACGGAGAAGAAGAAACGCCGGCTTTTGAAGTGTGAGGAGAGGGTGAGGAGGGGAGGACAGACAGCCATTGTTTGGTTTTTTAAAGTCTTCACATATAAAACGCACTTACACAGCGTAGATGTTAATGCTAGTGCCTTCGACGGGACAATAATACCTGAAGTTCAATTCTCCTCGCTGACCAGGTTCCTCTCCCAGTGATGGTTTCTTAAAGTTAAGAAAGATGGAGTGCTTCCACATGTGGGAGGCATGAAGAAGAGGCAGAGGTGTACTGGCCACCCAGGTGTCCTCGCCTTTGTTCTCAGAGCGTGTGTTTGGGCATCATTTCCCACGATAACACGTCCGAAATATTCCTACGTAACTGAGTACACATTTTAACTATAATATCCCTGTTTACATGCAGCCTTCGGAGTATCAACGTTTTCTACGCCTTCTTCCTGGAAAGGTTAGAGTAGTGATATTTGCACAAATTCAAAAATCTATTGATATTCAAGTCTTCGGAAAAGTTGGTTTCTCCTTCCTACCCAGAAGGAACAGCTTTTATTGTTGGCTTCTTCCCCCCAGCCTTACGAACTGTCACCTAGTTCTGCGCATTGTACCGAGCTGACTTAATCTGCATGTGTATATAAACCCAAGTGATGCTCCTCAAAGCTAAATAATACCCGTGTGTTTATCACAAAAGATTCTTATTCTGAAAAACCTGTGTGGTGAATTTGGTTCCTTCTATATTCAAATCACTAGGAATATTAGTGTACATAGTATGTTATTTAAAGTCATCTTTTGTTTCCCCTCTTCTCTAAGACTCATTCCCAATTCTCACGAAGATACATTGAAGGATTGAAAGCGTGTTGTTTTGCAATCAAAGCTCAGATTAATGAGCTGCACGTGACGACTTGTTCTGACAGACGAGTCGCATTAAGAAGCTCTCGCCGGCCGCCTGAGTCGTAGTGTTGTCGGCACATAGCTGGAGATGCTCTGTCGTTTCCCGCTGTCGCTTTTTAATTAGAGCAGAGTAACTGTCCTCAACTGCGCCGCCTCCTCAGTAGCACGCTACATGTTAGAAAAGAACACCCTTGAGAGAGATTGAGGGTCGCAAAATATCCAATTTATAGGTTTAACATTTGATTTGTGCAACTCCACTATTACAAGGACTAACAACACTGTCTTCAAGCAAAACAAAGCTATTTTTAGGACAATTTCACACAAACACAAAGATTTAGAGAGTTCCCCTTCTCTTTTGGCCTGGGGAAGTCAGTTTGCATTACATACAGTGTGACAGTGGTACCCCCCACCTCCCTCTTAACCTCCCCCCTCTCAAATCACCCCCTGTCGGGCAGAGTAAACAAGTGGCGCTGTGTATATCCTCCATGTAATCTGGATTTAGCTCGGTGAGATCACGGCTGTTGGAGCAGAGGCCCCCTGGACGCTCAGCTGCATTGTGGGAGGTTCCCTTTCAATGCCACCTGTGTGTGTGTGTGTGTGTGTGTGTGTGTGTGTGTGTGTGTGTGTGTGTGTGTGTGTGTGTGTGTGTGTGTGTGTGTGTGTGTGTGTGTGTGTGTGTGTGTGTGTGTGTGTGTGTGTGTGTGTGTGTGTGTGTTGCAGATAGTCCAGTTGACAGCCCACAATAAGTCATGAGTAAACTTCCCCATGGTGAGAACGATCTATATGTGTACTCCTGGAACCAGTCGGGGTGAAATGGTTTGAAAACCTCCGACATGCTGTCCTCACACACTCCAAATGTTGTCCCAAAAATATGCAAATAAAACGACAACAGTCATTTTCACTATCGTTAATCTGCAGATTATTTTCCAGATTAATTATAAATTGTTCTCGGTTAATGACATTTTAGAAACTAGTGAAACGAGTGCAATGTGATGTCTTTAAATGTCTTGTTTTGTAACTCTTAACCCACTCTTAAAAAATATATTAATACAACACATACAATACGTCCCCTTTGTCCCCGACGTAGACCTCTAATTTAAACCTTTCATAGATTTAACCCACTGTAGATTACACGCGCATAATGCAGTCCCACATTCAAAATGCAGTATTTGCATATTTGGTCACATTTCGAAATTACGACTGGAAATGACCTTTAGGCATTGTTTGGTTTTTACCATAATAGAGATTATTGTGCCGTAAAATGTATAATTTCTGTGAAAGCAGCATGTGGCTGTGGTTTGACCTTCAACCTTTTGAACTAGAGATCTATATATCGTGTTAAAATCACAAATAAAACCCAAACAAGTTCAATATAAACTACTATTTATTTAAATGCTGCTTGTCTTCATAGTGAAAGCCAGATAGTTGTTGCTTGTTTAAGAGGAGAGGCTCGTGATTGGCTGAGAGGACGGGGAACACTAATGCAATATAACGTGACTAAGATAAATAAGTTGAGCTCTGACTGACACACATAACCAATACCAACGTCTCACATCCTGCATCACGCCCTTTAGATGTTAGTCTTAAATAAGAGCCGGTATTATTCCTGCAGCTCACAACTGCTTTGTGTTTGTGCACAGCGTGGCAAACTGTCAAATGTAGCATGTTGTTCAAATCCAAAGAGATGGGACCAGAGCCTCTACAGTATGTGTGTGCATGGGTGCATGTATGCTAAGTCTCTAGCTATGATTTGTTTGTCCCGTAAGAAGACGGTTATTTGGACGGGGAGTTGTTAGTCGACACACTTTGTATGAAAAACCACTATTTAAAATCTTGTGTGTCCCAGCAAGTGTTTATTATCAATAGCTGTAAGTGGAGCGCTCATAGTTTCCTTCACAACATAAACACAAGACTGGCAACCCCCCCCCCCTTCTGTGTTTGAATGACAGGTGTTAAGCTTTTATTTTGAAAGGACCCACTTCATGTGCTCCCGTTTGTCTTAATGTTAACAGCTGAGGGAAAAACTAACTTTTATATTCAAGGTCACACTGGCCAATAGATGTATTCAACAAAGACAGCAGATGTGTTCAGCCTGAAAGTAGGAAGTATAGTAAATAATACACCCAATGTTGACAGTTTTCTACAAGTGCTTTATCTTTTAGACTATAAGCAATATTATTCTTTAACATCCTTTGTATTTATCGCGTCTCATTCTACAAACAGACCCTTTTATAAGTGTCAGATTATTTAGCATATTGTATTTAAGATTTTACAACCGGTGCTGGTTGAGGTGGAACTACTTTCTGTAACGTTGTGTAGTTTAACCTGTTACAATGCATCATATTTGATAAGCTTTATTGGAGTGTGTGTGTGTGTGTGTGTGTGTGTGTGTGTGTGTGTGTGTGTGTGTGTGTGTGTGTGTGTGTGTGTGTGGCCTAGCATTACTGTACTTGTGGGGACCTAAATCTGTTTACACAGTCACGAGTGGGGACTCGCCACCCTTATGGGGACAAATTGGAGGTCCCCATAAGGGGAGTCATTAATTTTAGGGTGAAGACTTGGTTAGGTTTAGGTTTAGGATTAGGGTAAGGGTTAGGCATGTGTTGGTTATGGTTAAGGTTAGGATAAGTCTCCAGGAAATGCATGTAAGTCAATGTAATGTCCCCTGAAGTGATGTATACATGGTGTGTGTGTGTGTGTGTGTGTGTGTGTGTGTGTGTGTGTGTGTGTGTGTGTGTGTGTGTGTGTGTGTGTGTGTGTGTGTGTGTGTGTGTGTGTGTGTGTGTGTGTGTGTGTCTCTGCTGCAGTTAGAGGATATTATATAACGTTGTTCTGGGTTGAAGCTGATCACTCTGGGTTTGGTGCGTGTGTGCTCGCTGCTCTGAATCCAACTGTCTCGTCTTTAAGCGGCTGAGATTTCCAGTGTGTATTCTCCTTTTATTGCTTTGATTTGCATATAAATTAAATCCATATTGTGCCTGCGAGGCAGACTATGCTAACTATGCAAACGATCCCTGGCTTTTCTTTGTTTTACAGATAAACCCTCGGCTTCCTAAATGACAAGGTGGGAGGGGGAGAGAGAAATCCTAACGCTGTTTCATAATTGTATGAATTTTAAATACATTGTCATCGGATCCTCTTCCGCATTCGCAGCAGGGAATGAATTTATCATTATAATAGTGGAGCTGCAGGGTTAGCTGAGCGTGAAGAGCTGCACCTCTGTTCACACATGCAGGCCAGATGGCCTCGCAGAAACACATTAGGCCTGTGTGTGTTTTATAAACATTATATCAGCCTCTTATTTCATTCAGGGGAACAAACTGTGCTCTGGAACGACTTTAATGTGTGAAAAGGACGTTTTGTGGTGCAAATGATAAACTACACTATTGTTTCCTGCTGCGTAACATATGTCACAAAAATATCATGTTTACATTAAATTAGATCTTGAAATCAAGTCCTATGAATATTCATTCACGCATTTTAGTGACGCTAAGTTATTCCTAATATTGCTGATGCCCCCCAGGACCCCTGGAGGTGTCCTCTTCTGCAGAGATGCTGCAGGGCTGACTTCATGAAGCTTGTACCTGCACTAAAGCACGGCTCTGACGCTGTCTGCTGCTCGGAATAAACGTTTAACATAACCAACAATAATATGGCTGGTTTTCAAGCCTTTACCCTCACATTTAATTCCATTTATTCGTTAAGTGTTGCCTGCTACAGCAGTCTTTATAAATTGGCTTATTAAATATATAAATCTGATTGTTTCATTCAAAGATGAAACGTTAATTAGATCTGAAATAACCTGCCTATATACACTAACAGCGAGTCCCTGGTCGTCTTTATTGAAATCAATTATTATCACGCTATGCTGTGCTTATTAAATCTGTGCTCTATAGGCTGAACACAAACGCAGCGCCGCTTGAAATAATTAAAAATCGTGAGACGCGGAAGGCCGTGAACTCCCATCCACTGCAGAGGCTTGTTAGCTCTTAATTAAATAATCTGAGATCAGTTGTATATAAAAGGCTTTGAGCGACGACGCAACAAACACAAATCATCAGAGTCACAAACTCGCTCCTGAAGCCATTCACTTATTCATTCAATCAACATTAAATGCAAGGTGGGATCTCTCTTGTGACGTGTGGGGGGAAATAATATGCTTTGTACTATACACTCTTTCATGAAAGCAGTAATTATCCAGTGTTGCCTCATTTAGTTTCACACACACACACACACACACACACACACACACACACACACACACACACACTCACAGAGTTCACACACAGGCTCTATTGAACCTGAACCTGAGGTCACTTGAGGCCGAGTTTCTCCCTAAAGCTGAAACACACTGACATTAATGTATTTAATGAATTTAAACTGTGTGTGTGTGTGTGTGTGTGTGTGTGTGTGTGTGTGTGTGTGTGTGTGTGTGTGTGTGTGTGTGTGTGTGTGTGTGTGTGTGTGGTGTGTGTGTGTGTGTGTGTGTGTGTGTGTGTGTGTGTGTGTGTGTGTGTGTGTTAGGAATTCAATTTAAAGGCATGATTATTGGCAAAAAAATTAACAGCTGTCGTTCAAAATTGTTTCTAATTTATTTAAATGTACCCATTGACAAATTACCAGCCCTTTACGTTGAATTGTATATTTTCCGCTTTTTCTTCTGTGGAAACGAATGGAAGAAATAAAAATGTAGTCCCAATCTACCGTTCTTTTTCTTTATTTCAGACTACATGTGAACATATTAAAATCTTTGGCTTGTTTTGAGTGCGGACTGGTTGTTGAAGGGGAATGTGGCACAATAACCTAAAGATCCAACGACATGAACAAACGACCCGGATGATGAGGTGAAATAATTAAATATACTGTATACAACATGATAACGTGTGTGGCTATATAAACTTTAATAACGATTTATATAATTATGTCCATATACTGTTACCATAAACAGATTTTTTTTTTTTTTAAATAGCGTCTCCTCCACTGTTTCATTATCTCCAAAAGAGTCAAATGGGGGGGGGAAATGTCTCGTCACTCGCTCTCCTCCCGCTCCTCCTGCACGGTGGTGGTCGAGTGGTTGTAAAGTCCTTGGGCCATGAGCTGCAGAGCCAAGCCGTTCTTGTACCCCGTGGCCTTTTTAATCTTGGCCCTCTTATTCTGGAACCAGATTTTGATTTGGGACTCGTTGAGGTTGAGTTCCTGCGCCAGCGCCTGCCTCCGCTGCTCCGTGATGTACCGGTTGGTCTGAAACTCGGTTTTCAGTCTCTGCAGCTGCTCGGCCGTGAACGCCGTGCGAGGCCGCTTGTCCTCCTTCGGGCTGCTCTTCTTCTTTTTCAGTTTCCGTGTCCTCGGGCCTGATGTGGAAACAACAATGGGAATAACAATTTATTCTACTGGCTGGTGCACAGCTATTCATCTGATTGGATGTCACACATTTAGCCTGTATTACAAGGAGAAGCAGTATTTTAATTCACTACACTGAAGAAACTGCAACATTGACTTTAATTAATTGTACTATTAATTATTATATTATTACTATTGTACATTTTTTTATCTTTCAAATTTTTAATGCTATTTTATTTCTATTTCCATTTCTGAAATATATTGGACTGTTTTTTATGCTGCTGCAACACACACATTTTTCCAAATTGGGATCAATAAAGTATCTATCTATCTACCTACCTATCTATCTATCTATCTATCTACCTACCTATCTATCTATCTATCTATCTATCTATCTACCTACCTACCTACCTAACTATCTATCTACCTACTTACCTACATATCTATCTATCTATCTATCTACCTACCTAACTATCTATCTACCTACTTACCTACATATCTATCTATCTATCTACCTACCTAACTATCTATCTACCTACTTACCTACATATCTATCTATCTATCTATCTATCTACCTACCTAACTATCTATCTATCTACCTATCTACCTAACTAACTAGTTGGGTTGGTTGGAAGCAATAATATTAACTTTAAATAAACAAATACTAGGTTTAGCTTAATATAATGACCTTACATAATACAGTTATGTGAAATCTGTTGACATAATACATTTAATTAAAGTACATTTTCAGTGTATACAGCATTTAATTTGACGTATATATTTCACTTTTCCTGCATTAATTGCACACTAAAGTCTTGCACCATTCTCTTGCACTTTTGTATTTCTCCTCTCTTTTCTCCTCACACTATTTTCTTTTAGTTTTATGTCAAATATACTTCATGCTGCATGTTGGAGGATATCGACACTGTAGCTGTGCATATGACAATTAAGCCTTTGGATCTTTACCATCAACACGTCTGCGAATCAACGGCTGTTTTAGACCAATTGTACTGCAGTTATTAAATAAGAAGGGCACATTTAATGCTGGACAAGCGAGACAAAGACAGTGTTTTAAGATTTAAACTTGTTTAGTTCAGTATAAAGTCATAGCACAAAATAAAACATAAAATACCATTATTTTTGTTTTAATAACACAATGTGTGTCAATTACTTAGTTATAGTTATAGATACTTACTTAACAATTAACCTACATGCTGTATAAATACATTATTTATGCAGACAAATGTCGTTTTATTTGTATTTCTTAATATTTCATAGTAGAATAATTTGTTTCAGTAACTTCAATTTATTTAATTACATTACTGAAGAAAGAAACCCCCCATCCCTGTTATCTTAGGCCCAGGTTTAGACACAGTATTGGCTGCAACATTTCCACAAATGCATTATCATAGATGTGTTATGTTGGAGGGGGGGCCAAGTGTTACAGAGGGCACTGCCCCCTTGTTGCCCCCCCATAGAAACGCCCATGCTGCTTATATCGACTTAGCGTCTGCTGATGAGCGATGATCGTGTTATTATCTGCTCACTATCATCAAATGTAGGTCACAGTGTCCTGCATGCTCTCTAGTTTCGATACAATCTTTATTTTACAGCCCTTTGATGACTCCTCACAACGATGTGCAGTTAGTATTTAATTTGGCATAGTCCTAACAAAAGGATTTAAGCTAATTATAAATGCATTTAACGTGAAAACACACCGATAATTTAACGACATGTCATGGTAGGGATATTAACACAGTATCTTTTTAAAAGCGTGAAATCAAACCTTTAATAGGACTAATTAAATACGATCAACACACTCGTATATGGCTCCTAACTAACAGTGCAACAGTTATCCTATTAATTATTAATGTTAAAATAGCTTTATTATTATAATGTATGTATTGTTCCTCCGTCATGCACACCGGTTGAGGTCTCATTGAAATGGTAAAGCCATGTAATCATTCATTTAACCGGAGTAGGCCTCTTTAGGTTAAGTGTGTGTCCTTGACTATGATGTGGTTGATGGTCATTAATAAACGAGAATAACAAGGCCTTCATATATTCCACTACAATGGAGTAATGTCGAAATTAATACGAGATCAGCACATTTCTTTTAGGGTTATTGGGTTCGTTGTGGAGATAAATAATCCAACAGAAAAAGATCGCATGAAAGAAACGTTTCTCTAAAAGTTGGATTCAAATATGTTTCGCGTTTCTGTTGTTTTAGATCTTTCGTGTGGTCTGACTTTCCTCTCCAAAACAACAGAAACGATTAGTCCTGCTGCTCCAAATCAGCTCTGCTTTCTGGGCAAAAACTCCCTCTTTCCATTAATGCTATCCATCCTGCAGGATCAGGGTTCTTCACCACAGCGATGTGCTGCTGCACGGAGTAAAGCTGACCATAGTAATACCATATAGAGCTGTAATGTAGCTCTATAAGGGATGTAAATACGCTGCAGTGAATGCATTACGCTGACTGGGATAAGGTGGCTATTTCATTTAATGCAAGAGCCACTACACACGTTAAAGAGGACTCAAGGAAAGCATAACACATATTCGCTGTGATCGCTTAATGCTAAATAGAAAATGAGGAAACGTAAGGACCTTTGACCTTCATCCCTCACTTTAATAGCATATACAAATCTCATTAAAATATCACCATCACAAGCTGGGTAATATTAAAATGTCAGTTATGCATCTTTCATGATTCGTTATAATTGAAGAAGTTATTAGATTTAAAAAATACCGATCGTTCCGTTTCCTTTTAGCGTTAATGGTTATTATTTATCAACACTTCCTTCAGATTTAAATTAAACTTCCTTTCTACCTTTCGTTAAATAGTGTACACACATGTCCCGTTTTATCGTCACACACTTTCAAACGAATGTATTTCAATTGAAATTGCCTGAAGACGTTGAACGCATCAACCGATTTCTGCTTCGGTTACGAGATGTTAGAAAAGCCCAATTGTTTTTCTGCGACACATTCACTGCTTTCTTTCTAAAATATAGCCAAACAATGGTGGATATTGTGACCAACTCCACCAGAACACTATATGTAGTGTTACCGTAAAGCCGGAACAGCGATCTTCGTATAAACACTATTTGATAATAAGCTGTGGTCATACATGTGGGTCAAAATCAAATCTCTACAATAAAATGTTTCTTGTATTTCGGAATATAAATTGTAGACTGAGGCCGTAACATTGGTTTGTAGCCTTTTTAAAAGTGTTAGGAATATGTGTGTCTAATAGCCTATTACCGTAAATGACTGATACATAATAACACAGGTGCTGTTTTGGAGCCATGTTGTTCTTTTCTTCTGCAAAACTCACATTTTAATTCATGAAATAAACGGGTTTTACTGAAATCCTCCACAATGAGTTTACATTTACATTAATGTCCGGACCAAGAGGGAGCTCATCGTTGTTATTGTTTGCATCAAACAAATGTGCACGAGCCATAGATGCTTATTATAACATGCACATTGGAAAGCAGCCCATTTTTCGAGTTCGGTTATTTTACAAGTTTATAAATAGCATGTAACAAATATGAGACATTATCCCAATACTTTAATATTTCTGTGCGTAAACACGTCTCTGTGTGCACGTTGAGTGTGTGTGTTCTGATTGGGTGAGTTAAAACCACGCTAATATATATATATATACACAACAAATACCTATTGTAAGCTCATTTTAATATCAATAAAAGTTAAACATCATTGTGGAGGAAGCCGAAGTTCCCAGGCCTAACATCCCATGATGTACATTAATATGTCTGTGCGTAAATACGTCTTTGTTCGAGTGTGTGGAGTATTGGAAATGATGTTTTTGTAATGGTTTGTTTGGATATTTTAATCTACAAAATCACCTTTATTTTGTTTTTTATATTTTATAAATTGGTTCTTTTTGTTTGTAAAATTATCGGGTCTGAAATGTACATAATGAGTACTTTTACTTTTGGTACTTTAAGTATATTTTGATGCCAATACTTTTGTACTTTTACTTGAGTAACATTGTCAATGCAGGTATTTTACTGTTAGTAAACTACACTCTCGTACTTCTACTTTTAATTTAGTACAAGATCTGAGCATACTGTTTCCACCTCTGGCATAATTACGCACACATACGCCAAATAAAATATCGATGTACCCGTTGTAAGTTCATCTTTACCCCAATAACAGTTTAACAACACCGTGGAGGAAGCCTCGGTGACCCAGACGAAGTTCCCCAGCCCTCACGCACCCCCGGCGGTGTGATTCGGGTACTATGAGCGCCTTACCAGATGAGGGCCGATCCGAGTAGCGCGTGCAGTAAACCCACGCGGGCCACAGCAACCCCTGGCTGTCTTTCGTCTTGGCCGGAGAGCCTCCATTGCTGTCTGCGTACCGTCCGGTGCCAGTGCCGGTGCCCGCCGCTTCGCCCTGCTTATTGGACTGCTTGGACGAGGGCGAGGAGGAAGGGGATGAAGAGGAAGGTGACGAAGAGGAGGTGCTGTCGCTGCTAGAGTCCAGGCAGAGGCTCCCGGTGTGCGGCCTCGCTGTCAGCGGGTTCACGTTTTCCCGTCCCGGCGTCTGGCTCCGGTAGCTCGGCTCCTTCCTGCAGCCGAAGTCCGGTCTCAGGATGTTGTCTATGAAAAAGTTCGTGGTTCTGTGGTTCTGTTGTGCAGCTTGGTGCGGTAAAATCACGGGAGGGGAGGGGAGGTTCGGCGACAGGGACATGCTCTCCTCCTCGGTAGAGTCCCGGCTGCTGCTGCCGGGCTCCTTCTGCTCCTCCATGCCTGGTGACCGGGAGAAATCTGGGCTTCAAAAACGCCAAACTCCACTTGTTGCGCCCGCCCCCCCTTCCCTATCCAATTTAGACGCGCTGCATGAAGCCTCTAGAATAAAACACCTGTGTTATATTTCACCTACAAAAACATGTCTCCTGAAAAGCCTTCCGAGCGACAGGAGCAGCTCCACGTTAGAACCAGTCCGGTGTCCGGTGCTGCGTAATATCAGTGTGTGCGCTTCCCAAACTCTCCTGAATCCGTTATCTCCCACTCGAGTGTTTTTTCCTTTCTCTTACACCCAGACGGAAGCACATGTGTGTAGAGGACCAATCAGGAGCCAGGATCGTCCGTGTCACTATTAAGGAGGGCCAATTAGATTAGAGTTCGGTCAGCGTACACATACTGTAAAGGCCATATAGAAAACAAAACCAACATCCAGCATTATACATGTCACACAGGACGACATTAGGAGGTTTTTATTCTTAAATCATGTGTTTTTAAAAAGTATTTTCACACATAGGTGGAAGAAGTACTTTTACATTACATGTTAGACGCTTTTATCCAAAGCGACTTACATACTCAATACTGTGGGCAATCCCCACAGGAGCAACTTGGGGTGATGTGTCTCAGGGACACAACGACATGCTGACTGCAGTGGGGTTTGAACCTGTGCTCCCCTGATCCGAACACCAATGCACTGCGCCACACACCTCCTTCAGTGTGATACTCGGATACAAAGTCCTGCTTTCATAATAAGTAAAAAAGTATTAGCGTTAAGAGGACTTTAAGTACCAAAAGTAAAAGTACTCGTTATGCGAAATAGTAATTTTAAGCACCAGATATGTTTAAATGATCTTATGTTGAATGGAGATGAATTGATAACAATATTATATCATCAAAATTAATGATGATTACAATGTTTGGTTTAGGCTAACTTACCCCCTTGTTCATTGTTTCTTATAGGCATATCTTTCTTAAACAGGGCCGTTTATTACATTATATTAAGCTGTCGTTTCTCTACGATAAGTGCAATAAACCATGAAGATTCAAACTCAAAACAGAAATAAAAATGCAGGTGTAATCGCTTCAAACAAGCCAACCCTCTAAAGAGCTGGTGCATTCATTTCTAAGGAGCTAAACCCTTTCATATTTATTTGTGTGTTCGGTCTAATGGCCAAGATGCAGGAGAAACAGCGTAATTAGCGTAAAATATCACTAAACTAAGGTAAATATTTGCAAAATGCGAAGCTTTTTAGTTAACTATAATACTCTATTAATAATGTGCTCTATTCGTATTGAAGCTAAAAGTCTCTAAAAAGGTATATTTGGTCATTTTCGCTCGCAGTTTTTTTTCACTACCGTAGGACGAATTTACGCCATATTTATTATTTAAACACCACATGTTAGACAACCGAGCTTTTGGCAGAAGAACAAAACTAGGCCTATTCTTTTTTTTAGTATCCACTATTTAAAAAAATGACGTTTATAGAAACACAATGAAGTGTGGAAAGCGATTGTAGTTTTCTAAAATCGCCCCAATAAGACTACAATTGCCAGCAGGCTTTAATTGGCGATTTGAAATAATAATATGAATAATGAGTGGGGACGTGTTGATGTGTAACACAGTGAAATCTTTATCCCATGCACTGCAGGCTGAAGTGGGACGCCATGGCTACTTAATTAAATTCCAATTAGGACAGTATCACTGCGCTGTTTATCCGCAGCGCATTGTGGGTAAATGAGCTCTCAGTCTGCTCTTATCTGGCCCGCAAAGAGAGGCTCGTGCAGAAGATAATTTATAGCTTTTAATTAGTCTTCATGCCTGAATACAAGCCGAGTCAAAAGCCTGTCACCGGCCCATGGCAGGGCCCTTAATCAAAGTGAAGCAGGGGCCACGTAATTTCCAAGGTGCTGATAAAGCGTGTTGAATAATAGCGAGGGCCCTCCGAGACACCATTTACAGAAATGGCTTTATTGACGGCTTAACGTCGGTAATTCATTTCGCCTTTCATGTACCGGGAGCCGGATTTGTCGCCGTAATGGGATGATAAATGACGGATCCAGCCCGGTGTATTGAGTAGCCTATATACTGCCACACGCACACACACACACACACACACACACACACACACACACACACACACACACACACACACACACACACACACACACACACACACACACACACACACACACACACTGAAGTAAAGGCACATGTGCTTTTATAAGAAGAAAGTAATTTTTCAACGTTTTTAGATGTAGTTATTCGCTTAAAGGATTAGATGCCAAATCCAAATTCCAAAGTAAATCTGTGTTTACAGACATTTAATGTATTATCTTTATCTTTTGTTTTCATTCTGGCCTTTAAAAGTATAGCTTGACATGTCATGTAGGTTTTTGAAACAAACTATTTAGCTTGAAGTTAATGTTTTTCATTAAAGAAAGAGTTTGAAATTTAAAATCCAAAATATTAGGTGTAGTCTTTTTAAATCCTAGAGCAGGTATACAAATAAAAACATGCTGTGTAGAGACAGACTTTTTAATTACTTAGTGGGTCTAATTAAATTCTAACGTCCTGTTAAACATATTGAAACTGAACCAGTAGCTTTTTTTAATCGTGCAAAATTGAATCAAATATTTGTCCTTCAAATCTAACAGAATAAATGATCAAAAAGTCTGCATTTAATGGTTACCTACACACATAGGAAAATGACCTCACCTTCAATTCTAATTCTCTTATTGGCTCAACTCAACAGCGCGTCTGTCTTTTCCTGTGAATGTGATCTTGTGCTAAAAAACAACTTGTGTTCACATTGTCAGATAGTGTTTCAGATGAGAGAATAAGATGTGAGGGAAGTGGGAAAAACCTCAAAGTGCTTGTGCTGCCACCTAGTGGAGGAAGATGGGAAATAGGGTTTTTTCGTTACTTGAGAATATATATTTTTAAGAGGTTTTTCAGCCAGTGCGTGATGTACGTTTTCTAGAAACTTGCTTTATCATCATTTGGCAGATGGGATTATTGCCTGGTTTTGCATGCACACAACTTTTAATGTGTTTGTTTCCATAAAAGTTTCCATAAATACGCATAAATAATCAAAGTAGTGCACAGAGGCTTGATTCTCACCCGTCACCTATTCACTTTGAGGGGGAACTTGCATTGGATGAGATGATGAATGCAGATACAGTCTATTTACGGGGTTTTGTCTGGTGTGTGTGATCCTTGTGGTTCACATCTGGAGTAAAAAGCAAACGTAAAGCTTTGGTGACATCTAGTGGCTGTGATGTGTAAGTGGTCAAAGCGTTATTGACATATTTCTGTTCAGGGATACTCACCTGGCTTTGCATGTGGGGCACTTTTGCAAAAAGACAGTCGGCCAGGGTCCACTTAATAAACTAACATTAACAACAATGACCAGATGAACATGACCTGCTCCTACCTGGGGCTGAATGAGTTGCATATTAAATGTGAAATACACATTTATATATTCAGAATCTTCTTCATCTATGCAGCTTCGCCTCTCTTCAGGGCTTTGGAGGATTTCCATGGCTTTTTATTAACATTCTCTACAAGTGTTTTTCAATCCTTGTTCATGCATATAGTCTACATTAAAAGTGTAAAGAAGACATTGGGAATGAAATGTCAATATCATATATTCCCAATATGCATACACACAACCAAAGACATTACATATCAATATTCATTTAGCGAAACCATACCTTTTAATACGTTTTCCAATTCGATCACATGTGTCAAACTCAAGGCCCGGGGGCCAAATCAGGCCCGTGGTGGATTTCATTTCGGCCCGCAGGATAATTTCTAATCCCTATTAGATCTGGCCCGCCGGTATATTGCACGCACACCTTCACTCCATCCTGAGGGTCTCCTCAGCTCAGAGCCTGAGCCCAAACATTGATGACCTGCACCTGAGATGAGATGCCAAGTATCTGAACGAGCATCACAGAGCAGCACACTGAGTTCAAAGGATGCTTCCTTCTGCACTTTCTCTCTCACGTCAACAGGGCAGGTTTGGTTTCTCTTTGAGGGAAATAGTTTTGTTGAAGCTGTTGTTGGCCTGTGGGAAAATGTAATCATAAGAAATGACTCTGCAGATAGAGCCATAAGAAATGACTGCAACTGATTATTTAATGTTGTTTTTATAGACAATTATTGAAGCTTTGTTAGTTCCAGGTTTAAAATGTGCAATAAGTTCATTTCAATAAGTTCTGCAATAAACATTGAACCAGTCCGGCCCTCGACTAGCACCGATTATTTTATTTTGGCCCATTGTGTGTTTGAGTTTGACCCCCCTGAATTAGATCGTTCATTAATTAATTGCAATACTGAGCTTGTCCACAAGGTGTCACACTACCACTGGAAAAAATAAGCTGTTGGTTAAAAAGTGTTAAAGTGAAATGGTCAAATGTATAAATCCTCTTTTTTACAGCATTACACTTTTTTAGACAAGGAAACTTCATTTGTTCAAGAAAACACAATAAAACCCCAAAATATGAAACACATTTATTTTCATAAATTAGAGACAACACATTTTTTACAATTATTTTGGTCACTTTTTACACATGACATGTTTTGAATGTATGTATCTCTCCTTCACTTGATTTCCTTCTTAACTGGAGTAACTGTCACAAAGCCTAATTTCACTTGGGATAATATCGAACTGTATTTAATGGAAATGTAAAAGTTAGAGGTACGAGAAACAAGGATGAATTTTCAATTTTGCGACACTTAACCTCATTATTTCCTGCCATAGGATTAAAATGCCAGCAATGTACAGACGACATGTTTGCATACTAAACGATGATTATCATTCTCTCCCCTCCTCTCCCCCTTTCTCTCTCCCCAGTAATAATACATGAAGGGCTCCTCTCCCTCATCCATTAATCAGGAGGGAGACTGAGGTAAAGGAGGGCTGATCTTTGGCCCTCACACACACACACACACACACACACACACACACACACACACACACACACACACACACACACACACACACACACACACCTATCATTAATAATTGAGGGGATATTAATGCAGATAAATAATTAAGCTTTGGGGGTTCTCTTCAGAGTCCTAATGAGGAGAGGGGACAGATCGCTCCACAGTTTTATTACATCGTGCTGAGAAGTTAGTGAAAGCTTAAGGTGATGATGAATGAGCGCCATTTAGTAATTGGCAAATTAAATCGATGCAGACACTTTGCCTTCGCCTGTGTTAACACAATTAACCGTCCTGCTTAAAGCAGAAATGGAGACGATGTGTTTTCAGGGATGGACATGTTTTGAAGTTGAAGTGATTTGATGATAAAGCCTTAAGATTTAAAAGATCCTCTGATTGATTGATTGATTAATGAGGATGTTCTGTTAAAATCCATCTCTATCCATTGGTGTATTCGGCACATACTCTGTTGCTTTTCCTGCGTTTCTTTGCCTCTGAAAGAGATATTTGAAAGTTTTAAGGACAGAAGGGGTCGTATGCTGTGCAGACTGTTAACCCTCCTGTTGTCTTCGGGTGATATCCTTCACAGCAGACATTTGAACATATACAATTACACTTTCATTGAATTTTGGATGATTTAGTCAACTTTAAAAAAGAAAAGGAATTAGTAACCATCCAGATCAGATCAAACACACACACACACACACACACACACACACACACACACACACACACACACACACACACACACACACACACACACACACACACACACACACACACACACACTCTAGATGTGTTCCCCCTTATGTGCCCAATCCCCCCACATGAATCACACCTGGCACACCAATACATGTTCAGTGTCTGTTCTTTGTATATTTACTGCAGTGTTGCATGTATACCAGTACTCTGATACAACATGTACAGTTTGAAAGGGTGTCAAATGAAATGTGGTGATGATTAATGGTTTTTGTGTTAATGTAATAGCAGTTAAAACAGGACTGATCAAATTTGACCGCGAACACCAAAGTAAGGGGGGGAAACGAAGACAATAGGACGGTTAAGGGAGATTTGTTAAAGTACTGGTGAGATGAAGTACATAAGAAACCTCCCCGTGGTGCAGCCTGGGAACGCTGGTTGAATGAGATATACAGTGGGGCAAAAAAGTATTTAGTCACCAATTGTGCAAGTTCTCCCACTTAAAAAGATGAGAGAGGCCTGTAATTTTCATCCTAGGTACACTTCAACTATGAGAGACAGAATGGGGGGAAAGAATCCAGAAAATCACATTGTTGGATTTTTAAATAATTTATTTGCAAATTATGGTGGAAAATAAGTATTTGGTCAATAACAAAAGTTCATCTCAATACTTTGTTATATACCCTTTGTTGGCAATGACAGAGGTCAAACGTTTTCTGTAAGTCTTCACAAGGTTTTCACTGTTGCTGGTATGTTGGCCCATTCCTCCATGCAGATCTCCTCTAGAGCAGTGATGTTTTGGGGCTGTCGCTAGGCAACACGGACTTTCAACTCCCTGCAAAGATTTTCTATGGGGTTGAGTTCTGGAGACTGGCTAGGACACTCCAGGACCTTGAAATGCTTCTTACGAAGCCACTCCTTCGTTGCCCGGGCGGTGTGTTTGGGATCATTGTCATGCTGAAAGACCCAGCCACGTTTCATCTTCAATGCCCTTGCTGATGGAAGGAGCTTGTCACTCAAAATCTCACGATACATGGCCCCATTCATTCTTTCCTTTACACGGATCAGTCGTCCTGATCCCTTTGCAGAGAAACAGCCCCAAAGCATGATGTCCCCCCCCCCCCCCATGTTTCACAGTAGGTATGGTGTTCTTTGGACTCAGCATTCTTTCTCCTCCAAACACATCTAGTTGAGTTTTTACCAAAAAGTTCTATTTTGGTTTCATCTGACCATATGACATTCTCCCAATCCTCTTCTGGATCATCTAAATGCTCTCTAGCAAACTTCAGACGGGCCTGGACATGTACTGGCTTAAGCAGGGGGACACGTCTGGCACTGCAGGATTTGAGTCCCTGGCGGCGTAGTGTGTTACTGATGGTAGCCTTTGTTACTTTGGTCCCAGCTCTCTGCAGGTCATGGACTAGGTCCCCCGTGTGGTTCTGGGATCTTTGCTCACCGTTCTTGTGATCACTTTGACCCCACGGGGTGAGATCTTGCCTGGAGCCCCAGATCGAGGGAGATTATCAGTGGTCTTGTATGTCTTCCATTTTCTAATAATTGCTCCCACAGTTGATTTCTTCACACCAAGCTGCTTACCTATTGCAGATTCAGTCTTCCCAGCCTGGTGCAGGTCTTCAATTTTGTTTCTGGTGTCCTTTGACAGCTCTTTGGTCTTGGCCATAGTGGAGTTTGGAGTGTGACTGTTTGAGGTTGTGGACAGGTGTCTTTTATACTGATAACGAGTTCAAACAGGTGCCATTAATACAGTTAACAAGTGGAGGACAGAGGAGGCTCTTAAAGAAGAAGTTACAGGTCTGTGAGAGCCAGAAATCTTGTTTGTTTGTAGGTGACCAAATACTTATTTTACTGAGGAATTTACCAATTAATTCATTAAAAATCCTACAATGTGATTTCCTGGATTCTTTCCCCCCATTCTGTCTCTCATAGTTGAAGTGTACCTAGGATGAACATTACAGGCCTCTCTCATATTTTTAAGTCGGAGAACTTGCACAATTGGTGGCTGACTAAATACTTTTTTGCCCCACTGTACATCCAATAGGATATCATCTGATACTGCCAGTAGGCCAATCTCTGTATACTTACCTACGCAATAGAACCTACCCCATCAGCTGTGGCCTGTGCCCGATACTGGCAGAACGACGTCTGAGATGGCTACGGACTCGAAGAAGAAGAAGGGGTCTCTCAATTAAACAAATAACAAAGTGTGGTGGTGTGTGAAGTAGCGTGAGATCATGGAGTTTGTCATTGCCATTGTGTATTGTTCAGGACGTTTTTGAGAGGTTTAAACAGAAGTCTAGATCATTTCACTGAAGCATGCTCAAAGGGGAAATGCCGTCATTTCAGGAGACCAAATTGAACATTACATCTCATAGACATCGAGGAAAGACGACCTTCATGTTAGAAAATCAGGAATCTCTGCTTGCATGGTATGTGATATTTCTAAAGGTGTAGCTTACGTAGACCATGAACGTCACATCTCTGCTCATGTGTCTTCAAGAAAACAAGATTATTACGTAAGTCTTCTTTTATTTTGAGTGTTTATGTGGCCCGTGTAATGGGACACATATAGACGTATTCAGCACTGCATGTATACGTGACTTCAGGGGTCTCAGTGTGTGAGTGTGTGTGTCCTCATCATCCATGCTGCCTGGGGCCACGCTAACCTTTCCCTGGACTCTCTGAGGATGGCTTCTCCTTCTCTCTCTCGTCTCCGGCCTGTCACTGTCGTCAGCCCGAAGAGATGTGAACGATATAGTCCTCCTCATTGGCTTTGTTACAATAAAAGCTCCTGCCCCAATGACTTATTTCCTTAACCTTTACTCCCTTATATTCAGACAAGACAGATTGCATGACACGGGATTAGGAAAACCTCCTCAGAGACACGTGATGAATTAATGATACCCGGGATAAGTCTTTGTCAGATTTGAAAGCAGACAGATGACGGACGTTTTTCAGTAATCTAAGGGAAATAAAGCCATCTGAATAAAATGCTATATATCGGTAACGGTGTTTACGGCAGGCAGGAGAAATGTGTCATTTTTAAGCGACTACATTTCATGTTAACACCTCAAACCTAGATTTGGTAGCTGTTGCTTAAAAGTCCATATAAAAGCTTTGGAAATACAATTAGTTTCTGTGTGAGGCGGATGGGGAACATATTTTAAATGCTCTTAAAAGTGATAGCTAAGGGAGGAGGAGGCAGGGCATGAATAATGACGATATAAATTTGAGAGAAAGAGGGGATGAGGAGACGGCAGCAGGCAGGGAGAGGTGGATGACGGGTGATGAGATGAGGTGTGTGTGTGTGTGTGTGTGTGTGTGTGTGTGTGTGTGTGTGTGTGTGTGTGTGTGTGTGTGTGTGTGTGTGTGTGTGTGTGTGTGTGTGTGTGTGTGTGTGTGATTGATCCTTTAGCCCCTCATTATGGCTCAGCCTGGAGAACAAGACAGCGATGAGTTTCTGACAGTTATTCCATTCTCCTGCCTGCCTGTAAATCATCTGCAACTTCCTATATGTCTGGCTATTATAAGAGCAAAATGTCCTCACAAAGATATGTAAAAGGTAGATTAAATTGTAAGGGTATGTTTTATGATATAAGTATTAGTCGTATAATAGTTTTTGTTTAAACTGATTTGTATTTCCTGCTGTTAGTTAGATTGGCACCACACTTATTTGATGATAATGAAGCGAGAGCCAGGAGACGATTAGCTTAGCATAGCTTAGCATAGCATAGCATAGCATAGGATGAAGCAGGATAATAGAGTTGGCTTTGTACTGACTAACTTTCAGTAGGAAAAGCAAAAGTGTTTCAAACACTTCCCTGTAAACAAGAGAGTAAGTCATTCTCATTTGAAGTCATTTTGCATGACATTGAAATACAAAAGAATAACCAACAGATCATTTACATACAGTAAGATCTCACAGAGCTGCACCGCAGAGACTGTACCATAGCAAGATTCAACTTGAGTCACAATGACAAGGTTTAAAGTATGACGTCATTCTGCAGCGCCTTTTATTATCTCACGTTACAGCTGACTTATCTTCAGAAAGGACAAATAATGTTCAGGTCGGAGAAGGTTTCTCGCCTTGCATCAGGAGGAACTATTATATAATCAAATGATTTTCCATTAGGATTATTACAGGATGACTTGGATAGAAGATATGCGTATTATGGATGCAGCTAACGCTTTCTCTCTTGGCTGTTTGCTCTAAAAGATGATATCCCAGTTCAAATGTATAGTTTAGTTTAATTAAAACCAAGCATGGGTGGTACAGAGGAAGAAGTCCACATATGAAGCGAGAAAAACAAGTTTTTATATGACTTTTATGAGGTATTTAAACTGTTATATTCGCAGCATGGCGCTCACATTGATGCTCAAATGACTCAAAGAAGAGCTTTAAATCAATGAAATTCACCTTTTCTGCGACTGCAGCCTTAAAGCTACGTCTTTTCAGTGTGCAGCGTTTGACAGGAGATATGTTCATGAGCTTGGAAGCTTTTCATATTCTCATAGCATTCCCCAAATAAGCTTTACGCTGAGTTTAAACCCCCAAAGGGTTTTTATTTTGGTTATTTTATTTACTTCGAAGATTTTTTGTTTATCCCCTCGCTGTTTGTCGCTGCCTTTTCTTTCCCTCTCCCTCGTTTGGCCGATTAAACCACAAAGAGATGTGGTTTACAAAGTGCAGACTGACAGAGGAAGTGAGTCAGCGTTTGGCTGTATCATTATCCAGAATATAAACCCTAACACTGAGGACATATTCCACTGAAACACACACATGAGAGTCTCTGTTTCTGTTTGCTGGGTGTTGTTTAGATCTGCGTCCTTTGAGACAAGGAGACACTGAGAACATGAACCATATATACTGTAGAGCATAATGGGGCCCCTTTAAGATTGATCAGTGCTTTTGAATGTAAGAGGAAAAGTTCGACACAGAGCAAATGCCTTTATTTCCGTACAGACCCTAAAAACTCTGCATTCCTTGAACAAATGAGCTGTTTAATCTCCAGACAGCCATTGTTCCTCTGTTCACATCTTTAACGCAGCGGCTCTTCACTTTTGCCGCCTTTCTCTTGCTCTCGCAGCTGTGTGGTTTGCAGCTTGAACAAGCAAACAAAAGACGGAGATAAGCAGAAGGTTTTCGAGGTGTCACATTCGGCTTTCACCCTCTCTCCGCCGGTCCCTTCGGATGTCCCTCTTTTATATTTCGCTCATGCCGTGCTGGCATTTGCATCTCAGACATGAGTGTTAGTGATGGATCAATCATCGCGGGGAGGAAGAATGAGAAGAGGTTTTAAAAATGTCCTGATGATTGGCTGCCTGAGCGGAGAGCTCGTCTAACACCGTTTTTCATGTCGATTTAATCAGGAGCTTTCTGAAATAAATGATGTCAGGCTGCTCTTTACTGTGGGTACCGGGTTTTGGTATTATAGCATTACATTTTTGAGGTTTAAATAATGAAAGCATTGTTTACTTTAAGGATATTTGCATGAAAAACACACTTAAAACCTGCCTTCGGCCACCTGCTATCATTACTCCTGTTGCATTCACCTGAACACAATACAAGTGTGTGTGTGTGTGTGTGTGTGTGTGTGTTTGTCCCACTTATCTCATCCATCAGAGAATTTCACTACTCCGTCTGTCAGTCAGCAATACCTCACTGTCACCCAGACGAGGGGGATGCATGATCATCTATCGTGTCCTTAAGTGTGTGTGTGTGTGTGTGTGTGTGTGTGTGTGTGTGTGTGTGTGTGTGTGTGTGAGCCGGTGACACACACACTGTTGATGTCTCAGTTGGTGTCAGCAGCTCCACTTTTCATCCTAAATGTGTCTGCAGTCAGGGCTTTATGCTTTGATCTCTGAACAGTCTAAAGGCCTCTGCACAGAAACATCCTCGCTGCAGCTCACATTTCTAAACCTACAGACACTTTTCTGTGGGTTTTTAACCTTTTCTCCTAGTAGTAAACATACTATTCAAATCACTCAGTTTATTAAACAATTTTCTAATTGCCATAAGACATAATTAAACCTTATATTACGTGTCCTAATCAAATGCTAATAGATGGCTAAATCTACGCTATACTAAGTGTCACATTGTCGTCATGATAGCTTTGAAATGTCCATATATTATCGAGATGAGAGAAACCAAAGCAAAACCAAATTATTAATCTAGTGTTCATACTTTTTGTCTTTTGCACACGTACCCTTTTCGTCAAAAAAACAACGGGTCCAAACGTGATTTAGTTTTCTCGGAGCAGCTCAGATTAACTCGTCCCTCTGAGGAGGAGAGAGCCGGAAACAAGCCAACACCTTAATAGATGTTTATCTAACCAGACATGCTAATATTTGTTTTCCACAATTTCCATTTAAATGGACAGTGCTGGTGTGTAAACAGCTGTTTAGTGTGTGTTCTTGAGGGGAAGGGATGACAAAATAAAGAATGAAGCTTCCACAAAACAGCCATCATCTTAATGAAGGCTTACAGCCATATTTGGTGCAGCATTTGCAAATCTTAAAACAAGTTAATCAGAAGTGAAACACAGGAGCCGGCAGCCAGCAGCTTCCAGACACCGTCTTATATCTTAGAAGATTTGAAGAGACGCATAAAGAATATCCTTTACGTTTCATCTCACTGTCAGCGTACAGCTTTGCCTCTGAGCCACCTCGCAGTCCTTCAGAATAAAAGCGTTAAAGTGACAGACAATAACGGTTATAGCTGAGAGAGGTTTAAAAGGTTTCCACATTATTAAATTGAATCTTACACAACCTCTCCACGTGATGCTTTAGCCATAGTGCCATAACTTACTGTTATTTTCCTTAGCCATAAGTCTGGTAGTGGTTTTCTTGATTCATTTAGTTATTTAGTCCACGACAACAATTGTTTCTGAGCCAAGGTTGATAACTATTCTGTCTGACAGACCTAGCCCAAAACACAAAGATATAGTATAATAGGACCAAGAAAGGCATCGTTATTATCTTTTTTTAAAGCAATTGCAGATAAATTATCTATTTATCGCTTAAAAAATCTAAATATTTGTTGATTCGCATTTGCAACACTTTGAAATGACAATAAACAGAATGACATAATACATTAAGAAAGAGATTTGCAGTGCGCAGCATCTGAGAGCAGAATGGTGTCAGTGACTAAAAGAGTCTGCAAGCTACAGTGGAGCTACAGGACATTCAGAGAGGCACCTGAGAGCCAGAGAGCAGGGCACAGTGTGCACAGAGCAATGCAACACATTCAGACAGGCAGCCTGGGGAAGGGAACATGAAGAGACAAATATCAGGCAGTTTTATATCTCTGGGGAAACGGCTGCAAAGACAACTTCTGCAGCTGCATGACCCCAAGTTGTGTTCAAACAAGACAACACCCCTTAGGTCAGAGATCTGTACACAAAGCAAGTTTTGTCAAATCATATTTATTTGTATATATGACATCAAAATATAACCGAGTCAATATCAATTGCAAGACTTCCATTTGTGTCGTGGTTATTGGGACATTTAGTGAAACATTGAACTCAAAGCACCACGACTCTGCTTGCAATAGCAAATCAAACTGACCTCGATCTTATTGAATGCATTTTAAAGTGTGTTCCAGTGAACCAATCACACAACTTCTTTTAAAACAGCTTATCCAATTGAAGTGCATGAAACATTGCAAGAAGGATACCAGGAATGATGGCTGATGATATGCTTACATTAGAGCAACAAATAAATAAGAATGACGTGGCGTGATTGAGTTACCATACAGTAGTAAATCAGATGTGATGCAGTTAGTAAAAGGCCTGGTCACACCACGTAGTGGCATATCAACACACATATGTGGTGGTAGGAACTTGATTACTTGGTGAAACACTTAGCTAATATGCTATCCTACTGGGTTACCATGTTCTCCTGTCCACCGGCATTTATTTTGCTAATCGCCTTTTCCTCCAAAATCCTCACTGGTTTTTTAAACAAGAGACAACTAGTTTTGAAGTACTATATGTCTCCCCGATTACCAGTAGATAAGTATTCCTTCTGGTTGAATATGATCCTGATTTGAATGTCATAATTGTCTGCAAACCACGTCTCTTATGTTAAACTGTTTATACTTCGTCACAGCAGGTTCAATTAGTGCACAGCTAATTGGCTAGCTTCCTTTAGTTTGCATTCGTTAGCTCTGTTCCCCTAAAGGTCAACAACGTAAATGTCTGGCACTACAAAGGTAACTACATTTGAACATTTTTTAAAAGTATCCATGTATTTCCCCCACCAAAGAATCTACTTATGATTCTGGTTAAATGATTTGACATCAAATGTCATTCTTCATGCTGGTGTGACCCGGCCTTGACTCCACTCTTTGAAGAAATGCTGTCAAAATGATTTTTCTCTACATTTCAATGGATTTATTTTGCCGTCTGAGCCTGAAATAGTAGCCACCATTAATACACTGAGTGAGCAGCTGGTGTGGCCTGTTCCCTTAAGCGTTGTTGAAATGTGTCAAAGGAACTTCTGATGGCTTCTCCGCTCAGAGCAAGTATGGGGTCACTTTAGGTCTGATACAAACTCTGACGACAGCTGAACTTAAATGAAACACATGTACAAAAGGTCTCAGAACAGAACGTACAGATAATCCCATGTAGAGAAACACATTGGACCATATACTTTAATGAAAACAGTTCTCAGTGCTACTGTCCATGCTGTGCCGCCGGTGCTTAGTCGGGGTATAAGATGAAGCCGGAGAAGGTGCTGTACTTGTTGTTGTTCCCCCCGTGAGCTTTGCCTCCGTCCAGCTTGACGTAGATCTCGTCTCCAGAGTCCAGGTGCAGCACGGCGCTGTTGCTGGCGTAGTCGTAGTTCTGGTCTGCGTCCTGAGCGATGGCGCTGGCTCTGACCTGGGGAACAGAGGACAATACTTCCTGTAATAAGCAGTGGTTAATGAAAGGAGATGT
The DNA here is from genome assembly GCA_902827135.1 of Harpagifer antarcticus. Classification (NCBI taxonomy): domain Eukaryota; kingdom Metazoa; phylum Chordata; class Actinopteri; order Perciformes; family Harpagiferidae; genus Harpagifer; species Harpagifer antarcticus. Next base: position 680,965 of record CADEHL010001026.1, on the reverse strand, counting down.
ATTCATTTAGGAATAACCCCCTGAGATGAACCGTCTCGTTTTCAAGGGGGTCCGAACATATGGTACAACCAACACACAGTAGCAAGAAAACAACATGACGTCACACAACCACAGGCACCACAATCATAACACAACAATTAAAGATACAAGTTAAGATTAGTCACATTGTACCCCTCCATGTCTCAAATATTTGATGGTTGTAAATCAAACAATGTAAGATCATTGCATTTATTTAGAAACTTTCCACGTTTATATGCATTTTTGGAAAAACGGTCCTTTTTTACTTGGGGTTCCCTTGAGGACCCTCACTACTGGCACAGACACGGCTCTTTCTGGATGCTCAGAGGACCCTCACTACTGGCACAGACACGGCTCTTTCTGGATGCTCAGAGGACCCTCACTACTGGCACAGACACGGCTCTTTCTGGATGCTCAGAGGACCCTCACTACTGGCACAGACACGGCTCTTTCTGGATGCTCAGAGGACCCTCACTACTGGCACAGACACGGCTCTTTCTGGATGCTCAGAGGACTCGAACTAATATTCAAATATCTCTTTTGATAGACTATCAACTTAAGAAATCATAGTACCAGCCCCAAAACGACTGATTTGTCAATAGAAAGGGGCAACCCTAATAATATTTGAGCCAGATGCTTATCCATACTGATTATATTAAGACTTGTTTGTAACCCCTGATCCAGCTGCTGTTAACATCTGGGAGGAAACACTCACAATCATCCAAACTCACAACAACAGAAATATCCCAGATGTTACCCAGGAGTGAGTCGTGCAGTTATACAATAAGTGCAGACAAGAATAACATATAGTAATATACTAATAATATACTAATTTAGTGCCTAAAATTAACATTTTGTGCGTAAAATGCACATTTTATGACTCGATTAAGCTGCTTTTAAATGTAATAATCTTCATTTAAAAAAAGATAAGATAACAAACTGCCTGTTCCTTATCGTCTTGTTGCTCATGCTCTCTAGTTACCTGTCCGTTTTTGCACAGGTCGGCCCACATGCTGGTCCCGTCTCCTCCGCGCATCAGCACATGGTAGGTGAAGAAATAGATCCCGGACACATGGCAGGTGAACTTCCCGGTGCTTGCGTCGTACCGGTTCCCCAAGTTTGTAATCACGTCGTCAAACTTTAATACCTCGTAGCCCTCGTGTGGGTTCTTCAGACCCACGTAGAAAGCGATCTTGAATCCGCTGGACGTGGAGTTCACACTTTCCAACTCTGCGTTATCAGAACCGGCAGCTCCGGTCACCGCGGCGACTTTCCCGACTCCTCTTTCCCCTGGGGGGCCCCTCGGACCCGGGGGTCCTGGTGCTCCCGGTGTGCCCCTCGCTCCCGTTTTCCCCGTTCTTCCCGGTTCCCCTCGGCTCCCCTGCGCCATGGGGGGCAGCGGAGCAACACCGTTTTGGATCACCTCCATGGTTGTGGCGCCAGGTTTGGGAGTGTACGGATCGCACACCATCCGACAGGTGCCCATCATCTCGTAGTGGTACGCAGAGGTGTCCGGCGCGCGGAGCAGAAGTAACGGGACGGCCACGGCCAGAGCGATCAGGACCATCGCGACGATCACCAGCAGGACCACCGTCCACTTTCTCCGGGGACGGAGGGTCGACAGGAAGCCCGCGGAGCCCCTCTGGACAGGAATGGTGACGGAGGAGGAGGCTTTCGGGAGGAAATGAGTGGAAGTTAATCAAGTGTCCAGATGTTGCGATGATGGCTTCACGCCTCTGGGCAGCGGCTGGATGGAGAGCTGCAGCCAGCTGGGGAAGATGCCCAAGATAAAACCGGAAGATAGAGAATAAGCCCTTCAGATTAAAACAATAGGTTAGGAGGATTTAACAATATGAAAGAACGACGAGCCGATGTTAAATAATGCTTACTCAGATCTTGTACTTGAGTGGAATACTCTTACAGTAAAAGTCCTGCATTCAAAATGTTACTCGAGTAAAAGTACAGTAGTATTGGCATCAAAATATACTTAAAAGTCAAAGTACTCATTATGCAGATTGGCCCATTTCAGAATAATATATATTATATGTAGTAAATATAATATATATTATTCTGAAATGGGCCAATTAAGTACAATTCTAAGGTACATATTATGTACCTCAGAATTGTACTTAAGTCCGGTACTTGAGTAAATCTACGTATTACTTTACTGGACACTATTACATTTTATTTTTTCCCAAAGCCACTTAGTAAGTGTATTTCACCATGTCCTTGAGGATATACATTCATAGTAAGAATCCTATAAGTACATTTGTTTAATCCTGTACCCAACAGCATAAACAGGGTCAAACTGCAACTCTAACAAATGCAACATCATTTCCTTCACAATATTGCATTTTTATATCATTATGAATATTACGTTTTCCACCACTGCACCAGAAAACACAGAGCAGTGTTTTTATTAGACACTAAATCAAATTGTAAGAAGGGGTTTTATTTTTAAAGGCAAAACAGGAAGTCCTCTCTTTCGACTCAGCTTACTTGATAAGAGAATCAGTCAGTGCGTAAAGTTGAAGTCTGCGCAATTGTTATTCAAGATGGCCCTAAATATTTATCATAATTCAGCAAAGGATGCTCAATATTTAAAGTAGAAACATATCTCCATATTATACTTGAATGTATCAACCCATGCATTTATGGATAGCCTTAAAATGACAAATGATGCCATATGTATTTGAATAAATCTCAACCATGTAGAGCTTTAGGTGGGATACATGGCCAGCATTACCATACATTTATTCACCTGTATTCCCCTTTGGGAGTTATCATCTCAAAAACAGATGCATACATTCCTCAGGTACAAGATTGGGGATTTGGATTAATGTCAGAGTGGGAAATGTATTTATTTTAAAACCATAATTTAGAAGCACTCTCCAAATCAATGGAAATAGCTCAAAATGTCACACATTCTTGCTTTCATTATTTACAAGGTTAAAATCCAGTTTACACTTGTGATGACAATACATCCGAATATTTGACTCGGAGCATGACTCCTCAAAGTCAGGAACGAAGGCTAAGGGCAGGTTAGTGTGTGACATCACATGACCAACCACACACACGAAGGAGAAGACAGAGGGGCAGAAGGAAAGCAGATCATTTATGCAGGAAATGGACTAAGGATGTCAGACGGCAGCCGACACCTTCAGCTCCGAGCTCCCCCGCGGCAGCGACATATTTGATGTCTTGTTTCACGATGTGCGGAGCCACAGGCCGTGAATTTCGATTCTCCGGCAAATTAAAATTCTCCCTGTGTGCAGACAATCATTACTCTATTGCATACAGATCTGTCTTAAATACCTCCTTAGCCTCCTTTGTTCCAGGGAGGCCACCGCTTGTTCTAACCATATGTTTCATAAGCACAGCTGAATAAGACTTTTACACAAGCTTTTGAGGCACCAAAAAAAGAGTGTAATTGAAAATTAAAAGCGTCTATTGATTGCGTCGCTCCAAAAATCCCCCCATGAAGGACCTGAAATACTTCAAAAGTGCATGCTGGGTACTAAGCACCTGGAATTGGAGCGAAGGCCTCACATCCACAACAGAGGCTTTAGAGCTCAAGGCGATGTTGAGAAACCTTCAGAGGCCGGAGACGAGGCTTACCCGAAGCCCTACAGTCACAGTGCAGAAGCCAAGCCCCCCCCCGAAGCAATTTCAACTCACGTTCAGCTCAGCTTTAACCCCCAGAACATGACTCCTGCTGGGCTGCTAATGTCTGAAGGTGAGCAAGAGCACGCCAAGTCATGAGAGCTCGGGCTAAAATAAAATCGAGGTTGAAATTTAAAGACAAAGATGCATTTTCATCCACTGAAAGGACACTTAGCTGCAAAACCCTAAGAATAAGTATGCAGGAAGAACATGATGCTCCCCGACTGTGCTACATGACTGCAGTAATGACCTTTACTCAGCATTAGTACAGTGAACAGTATCTGTAGGCGATAGTGAGCCATGCACGACACACTGTCCACATTATGCACTTCCGCTGCTGAGACTATCCTGCCCTGCAGCTCTAGGGCTGCTCATCACGCTGCATGCTAAAGGACTGCTGTGTCATATCATACAGTGAGACAAATTCATATGTCTGTCATTTGTGCAGTTACACCTGAAACCACTGAAACACTAAGACTGTTTTTTGGGGTGTCTTTGTGTAAAAATGGCAGACAGAAGCTTGCCTTTGAGTCAGTCCTTTTTTTAATACTGTTTCAGCATTTTCTGCAAAAGCCATGTTCAGTCTTTGACTCTCTTTGAAATAGTTTTTTGGCCCCACATGCTGGATTCAAATGTCCCCGTTAAGCTTGAGGGATTCACAAGTAACGGCTTCCAAAGTAAATGTACCTATGCAGACATCCTCTTTTTTAGAGTACCATATTGTTGAGGCATAGACAGGCAAGTAGCATTTTACTGTAGCTGTTGTATGTTACATTACATGTCACTTGTTAGACGCTTTTATCCAAAGCGACATACATTCAGTTCTGTGGACAACGACATGCTGACTGCAGTGGGACTCGAACTTGCTACCCCCTGATTCGAAGTCCAGCACACTACCCACTGAGTATGTTTGTGGGAAACCTCCACTGAGCCACAACAATTCAGCGGTAAACTTGCAACATCAGCTCCTGTCCTAACATGTGTCCCTAATCTCTGATGAAGACACCTCGGCTCCTGAATCCACAGAAACAAACGTCTTCCTCCATGTCACATGTTGACAGTGAAGCCCCGTCAGAGGCCAACATGGCTGAATTCGTCCACCTCAGGCTAACCGTTTATGACCGTGCCTTTCCCTTGCAGCTCTCTAATTGCTGTGGTAATGTTATTATGAAACGGGAAACAGCATTAAAGGCAAGGAAAGGTTACGAAACCCTGCCGTTTGCTATTTTTCCTTTACATATTAGCAATGGAGTGGGGCAACAATGACAAAGAGTTTTACCACTTCTTCCAGTTGCTTTTTTAAACATGTTTTTGGTGAGATGCCTGAAATAAGGTCTGTGGTTCACACAAGCTTAAGATATTCTCACAATAGAAATTATGTCACGGTTGAAAGAGACGACTAAATGTCATCACGGCGAACATTAGCCACCTTTAGCTTAGCTGTGGTGACATAAATTCATGTGAACGTGATGTTGTCCCTTTGAAGCCTAACATAACTTTATACTATTGCATTTAGGTTTTAAAAATGATCAAAGTGGTTTAAATATGTGAACATAATCCTGCTGAGGGATCCCTTGCTACTCTAGCACATCGCTGTAGCACTCTATTAGCAGGGTGGGTTTAGGGAGAGTATTTAACTGAAGTCTGTCCCCTATGGTTAGAATAACTTTAATTGATTTGACTTGTAAGATTAAGGGGTTACCAGTTCCACACCAGGAGACTGTAATCAATACCTATGAATAAGAAATCTTAAAATCATATATCTATGTCAAGGAATGTGACCTGAAGCACAAACACGAGGCCAAAGCCTAGAGACTGAAAGAGAGGGTGGCGTGCGTGCTCTCTGTGTGCGTGCGTGTGTGTGCGTGTGTGTGTGTGTGTGTGCGTGCGTGTGTCTGTTAGTGGGTGACACTGATGCAGCGCTGTGAGCCAGAGGGCTTCAACCTTTTGCAAGTGGCAAAGGCAGACGTGATGAAGTCATGTTGACAGTGTGTAACCTGCGGTCAGACGTTTCTTTTTTAACACAATTTTGCTTTGGCATTTCTCTCCTAATCCCAGGGCCAGTTAATCAGATACACTGACAGCAGCAGATGGAGTCAAGCGAGAGACTACTATTAAAAGTCTGCCTCTATTTAGACCTAATGAATATTATTTAGTGTCTCTACTCTTCTCTATTATGTCCGTCTGTTTTTTGGTGTGCCATTTATTTTTCTCAAGGGCATATTTAATATAGATTGTACTTGTGGTATATGTACAGTGCAAAAGCTATCCACCATTATATAAAGCTATAGTATAGGATACATTGATATAGAGAGAAAAGTAAGGAAAATGTGTACAAGAAACAAAGATTTACAAACCAAATATATATAAAAATATTACAAATAAAGGGGAAACAAGTATGAACAATATATCTGAATTTGAAGTGGACTACAGTTTTAAAGTGGTAGTATTTGGCTGAAATGTGTGAACGTATACACAATGTAATGTTAACGGTCTATTACATGCTTATCAAGCCTATCTTATCACATGCATTGTGTTGGTGGTTGGTACATGTGTGCAGGCCGCTCACTCAATTTTATCTTCTGCTCACACATGGGGGGCGTGGAGGGGGCGGGGCTTCTGCTGTTGCGTCACCTTATCAGGAAGAACCGCTCAGTTTGCAGAGAGCGGAGGAGAGGGTGAGCAAGTACCTGAAAGTAGGTACAAAATACCGCTTTAAACTACTAACAGGGACTGACTTAAACCATTTAAACCACTTATTTATCCGAATGTTCGCTTATATGTGCCTGTGTTGCTTGGTTTGTTAGAGAGAGGAACTTTAAAGTTTCCACGAGTTCAGTCAAGGGCAACAAGCCACATTTTCGGTTCTGTTTTGAAAGCCAATTTACATTTCCTGCAATTTAATTTCGTATCGGCTTTAATGCGTCCTATAACATGTCTTGCAACTGTTTCTGAATAAGTTAGGTTGTCTGGATAATTCGGCATACATTTGCATTATAACCAAAGCAGTATTTGAATAAAAAAAGGACGTTTTTACTAAGTATGTTAACGACTTTTGTATCTTCAAAACAGTGGATTAAGTTTTGCATTTATGTCAGGCTTGCTAGTAATGTTTTGATATTATAATCAGAGGTGGAAGAAGTAGAGCTTGTACTTGAGTACAAGTAGAAGTACTCAGATCTTGTACTTGAGTAAAAGTAGAAGTGTAGGAATACTCTGTTTCAGTAAAAGTCCTGCATTCAAAATTGCTCCTCAAGTGAAAGTAGGAAAGTATTCTCATCAAAATATAGTGAAAGACAGTGAAAGTAGTCGTTGTGCAGATTGGTCCATTTCAGAATAATATCTATGATATGTTTTATAATGATTGATCATGAAAGTGTTCTCAAAGCTGGTGAAGGAGCAGCTAGTCTGAATGGCTTTGTAGACTGCAGGGTAGCTGGTGAAGGTGCAGCTAGTCTGAATGGCTTTGTAGACTGCAGGGTAGCTGGTGGATTTACTCCAGGTGGAACTAAAGATTTAACACTTGATTATATTTCACATCCTTCATCCACGTAAAGTAACTAAAGGTGTTAAATACATGTAGTGGAGGAAAAGTACACCTTTTTTTAGACCTTACAATCAACATCTTAATGCCTAATTGAAAGTGTGTTATCCTCCTTTCTATGTATGACTGCATTCAGTGGAGGTCATCTGAGTCTAAATGAACCATCTCCACAGATCTATCAGCGCATTATGCCTGATGACATGGTGAGGCCTTTAATCCGCGACAGAGGTGAAGCAGGAGGCTCGAGACATCTGGAAGCCTCCATGCCTGACTCTCCGGTGATCGGCATCATGGGAACGGGCGACTTCTCCCGCTCGCTGGCCAGGAGGCTGGTGTCCTCCGGGTACCAGGTGGTGGTGGGGAGTCGAAACCCCAAGCGCTCTGAGGCTTTGTTCCCTGAAGAGGCTGAGGTGACACACACACACTCTGACACACACACACACTCACCATGTAATGAGTGTTGTTGGTCCCGTCCTAAGGTGCTAATTATATGTTTACTCACTGACTTTACCCACAAGGCATAATAACAGCTGCTATTACCATGAGGAGATGCTTAGCAGATAATCCCAGCTGTGGTTTGGGAATAGAGCTGCGCACCTTTGCGTTGTCAGTGTTTGTCATCGCGAAAACCACAAGGACTCTTATAAATCTTTGTTCTTCAGAAGGTGCAGGGTTTAGGCATTGTCGGAGCCATTTCACTTAACCTTTTATATTCGTTGACACCCCTTGGTCTCCTATTATATTATGTGTGTTTATGGGGAAGGGGTTGGACGGGGGAAGCTAAACAAGTTGAACCACACACACACAGCAGACACACTGAGAAGGAGAGATGTATGCTGCAATGGAACAAATGGATTAACCTTGACACAATGGATTATCGTTATTATACGTTAGATCCAGATGCATGTCAAGTTGAACCGTTCCTCTGGTCCTCCTCCAGGTGACCTCTCAGCTGGAGGCAGCCAGTCAGGCAGCCCTGGTGTTTGTGGCTGTTTTCCCCGAGCATCACTCCACGCTGCTGGAGCTGAAGCCCTCGCTGGCTGGGAAGACGCTGGTGGACGTGAGCAACGGTTTGAGAATCAACCACGACGGGCCTTCCAACGCCGAGCAGCTGGCCGACTTGTTTCCAGAGAGCGATGTGGTCAAAGGGTTCAACACCATATCAGCCTGGGCGCTGCAGAGAGGACCTCGAGATGCAAGCAGACAGGTGGGAAACATCTGCTCATAGTATACACTCATATTGTCATTCGTACATAGCTACAGTGTCGTTATGTCGATGAACATCTTAGGTCCCAGGCTCCTCCATCAGTGCAACACAATAACACAGATCACATGGTGCAGACAGGCAAGGCAACATCTGCTCATAGTTCACATTAATAATAGATGACATTTGGATAGCGCCTTTCAAGGGACCCAAGGCCGCTTTACATGGTGAACAAACAAACAGTAAGACAAACAAAAGGGCAGATAATAAGAATCAAAATAAAGTAGGAGTGGAAGCAGGGGGACGGGGATGAGTTTTTAATGATGACTTGAAGATGTCCAGGTCTTACGTGGGACTAAATAACTGTTCCCTGCAGATCTTCCTGTGCAGTAACAGCAGCAAGGCCAAGAGCTCTGTGATGCAGCTCTGTCGCAGGATGGGCTTCGTCCCGGTCGATATGGGCCTCCTCTCCTCTTCTCTGGAGATTGAAAACCTCCCCCTGTCTTTATTCCCTTCCTGGCGCATCCCCACCCTCAGCACCCTGGTTCTCTTCATCCTCTTCTACCTGTACAACTTCCTGCGGGACGTCCTGCAGCCCTACGTCACGGCGGGGAAGAGCGTCTTCTACAAAATGCCCATCGAGACGGTGAACGTCACTCTGCCCTCCGTGGCCTTGGTGATGTTGGCGCTGGTTTACCTGCCTGGTCTGTGTGCCGCCTTCTTCCAGCTGTGGTCCGGCACCAAATACAACCGCTTCCCTAATTGGCTGGACCGCTGGCTGACGTGCAGGAAGCAGTTTGGACTGTGCAGCTTCCTGTGTGCAGCGTTACACGCCATCTACAGTCTGAGCCTCCCCATGAGGAAGTCTTCACGCTTTAAACTGCTCCTGGCTGTTAGACAGGTGAGAGGAATCACAATAAGGCTCTACTTAGAAAGCACTTTCAAAGCTCCAGAGTGCTGTGCAGCCACAAGCACCTTCATTAGCGTTACAGCTGAATTAGCAAAGCAGTAACTCATTTAATAAGCATAAAAGTGAGTGCTGTCTGTCCTGTGGTGTCCAGATGAAGGAGGGGGACGAGGTGTGGGTGGAGGAGGAGGTGTGGAGGATGGAGCTGTACGTCTCCGCGGGCATCATGGCACTCGGACTGCTCTCTCTGCTGGCCGTCACCTCGCTGCCCTCCGTCGCCAACTCTGTCAACTGGAGGGAGTTCACCTTCATACAGGTAGGCACAGCCGGGAAGGAGAACAGCTGTCCCTGAGGCTCAAAGGCTTTATTGTCACATGCACGGTAGCTGTAGTGTACTGTCGGCATGGTGATGAACACATGCACAATAGATGTATAGCTAAAAAAAGACAACTTGAAAAAAACATTCAGCTGCGTACAGACAGATGGGATTAATACACAATGATGGGTGAGGATTGACAGACACTTGACACACACACCTCCCCCCCCCCCACAGGCGTCACGCTGATGCAGACAGATGCACTCCATGTCTCTACATGCTCACATGGCTCGTACAATCACTGCGTTTGCACTCCTGCTGCTGCCCCAGATTTGGCGCTAAACTCAGGCTGTGACACAGCCATCAGAAGAGTCGTGACTCAGTACACACACACACACACACACACACACACACTTCCCCCCCCCCATGGTGGCCTCTTTTTCCCCATGACTCTTGGTCCGACTGCTTTTCCCCTTCATCTTTCCGTTCAGCTAATCCGGTGGCCGTCAGATTAGTCATGTGTCGAGAGCCGGAGCGATGAAGAGAAACTTTTTGCCCTGAACCTCCAGACCTGCTCTCACAGCTGCAGGACGCTGGGTCTACCGTCTGTAAAGGACGCATACTTGTTTATAATGGACATACAAGCAATGAGAGAAGGTTGATTCATAGTCTGATTCTCTTTATCTCTCAAGGAACGGCATCGAAACATAACGGTGTTCCAAGATCAATAAAACAGCCCACATATTGGTCACTTAAAATACCACTTTTGTCCATCCTATGATAACCAAGGTTAGTCATCAGTAACATCTTACAGAAAACCCTCAAAAAGTCCTTCTGATGACACACATCTGGGTCACTGGCAAATGTCCTGAAACAGCTGGACACTGTGGGTTCAGCAAAACTGCTTTAACAGGAGGATGTAGAGAATGTAACACAGATATAACCACTTCTATACAACGAGACACTCTCCCTTTGTTGTGCCCGTGATGGACTTTTACTTTGACTATTCGAGGCTTTAAAGCGCAGGGACATGTTGACGCACAGAAGAGGCTTCCTGCTGTTAATGTGAAAGCCCCCGACTCGTCCGAATCAGAGTCAAATGAATACTTTTGGGCCGTTGGGGCGCTGTCTCTTTTGTTCAGTTTCAATGTGCACAAATTACAGAAGACCAAATAACATAATTGTTTTAGGGTTGTGTTTGAATGAGCATTAATGTGGAAGTGAAAACTGCAGACATGGCATTTTAATTAGTGATTCTTTATTGTCACATCAAGTCTAACATTGTCCCTGCATCACCATCAGCTCCATTTGCAACATCAACAAGGACACATATTAACCAGACACAAGGAGACATCTTCTCATCCCTCTGTTCCCTTCAGTCATTTGAAAGCACTGTAGCAAGAATTCATCACTCGTCAAGTGGAAATAATTATCATGTGGGAAGAATGATGCCACCCTGAACCGCTGGCCTCCACCAGACTCATTCTTAGGAAGCTTTTTAATCAGTTGGCACAGTAAATAGCGCGCACACACACACACACACACACACACGCACACCAGTGGGGTTTACTGAGGTCATGAGTGGTGTGTTTCCTCGGGAGCCGCAGCAGCCTGTGAGACATGAGTTAATGAACTGGTATAAAAGTCACTTAAAAGGGAAATATCACAGTTGTATTAGATTTTTACATTAAAGGTGACATGTTCTTGTCTATAATTGAACCCGGTCTGTCTTGGGTTTGCAGGTTATTGTTCCTTGCATGCTTTAGTCGCAGTGTTTTCTTTTTTTTGTGCGAAAGATATTAAGTTGATCTAGATCAGGGATGGGCAAATGGCGGCCCCCACCTCCTCTTTTTGCGGCCCTCAGATTAATTTATAAACAACGTAATTAATACATTTTTTAATTTGTTGTACTTGTAGTACTGATACCGTCCACTAGTTACGTCGCGAGCTGCGTAGATGATCTCAAATACCGCAAAATAATCTGACGCATTTGTGTGTATTGTGTTTGTTGCCCGGGGAAACCCTCACAAGAAACACCGGCTGTTGTTAAGCCTGCTGTGACGTTAAGTTGCCTCTTGTGATTATGCCTTTACAAGCTGTTTTTATCATCTGAATTTGGAGAAACAAGTTTAATATTCTTAAAACCAAGACTTTGTTTATTTGAAATCAGATGAAAACAAACTGTCACGGACCCTGCCGTGTTATCTATGATTACTACGCTTTTCATTCATAATGTCAGCGGGAGGGAGGGGGGGGAGCGGCGCTGAGGAACAGCAGAGTGCGGCTGACAGGTGTCTGTGTTGACATTAATGCAGAGACAGGCTACAAGTGTTTTAGGTTCAAGTTAGACAACTAATGTCTGGGTTAGGGTTCATGACTTCATGTGTATGTCATCTAATGGTTAATCTAAATACACACACATTTTCCGTGCTTTCCAATAGTTTAAAATAGCTTTATTCCACTGTTCAATAACCTGTTCAATACAAACATGCCACTTGTAAAACTGAAATAAAATGTCTGTGAACTGATATTAGTTTAGTGAGCTTATCAGAGGATGTTCCCTTTGATTGTAAAATGTCAATGAAGATGTCAGACTTAGTATAATGTGTTTAATAATTACATACACATGGAATCTTTGTGTGTGTGTTCCAAGTGAATCTGCTGCCCCCTGGTGGCCAGTACATCAATGATGTGGCCCCCCACCACCATCAAAGTTGCCCATCCCTGATCTAGATGTACACTCTTAACCTCTTTAACATTGTCTCCCCCCTGCAGTCCACAGTGGGTTACTGCGCCCTGTCCATGGCCACCATCCACACTCTGCTCTACGGCTGGGGCAGAGCCTTCGACCCGGCCCAGTACCGCTTCCTGCTGCCGCCCACCTTCGTGCTGGTTCTGGTTCTGCCCTGCGTGGCTCTGCTGGGCCGCCTGGCTCTCTGTGTGCCCTGCATGGCCCTGCGCCTCCAACAGATCCGCCGCGGCTGGGAGAAAACACGACACATCCGCTTCAGACTGTCCGAAGACAACCGCAACGGGCTGGACGACGTCAGCAACGTGTGAGAGAGACCCAGGAACTGTAGTAGAGACTAAAGGGTGTACAAGCAGTATGTGTGCACTCGGGAGGTAAAGGTTTAAGAGATGTGTGAGCTTCTTTTTAACAACAGGTCCTGATGAAGATAGAAATAGAGCGTTGGTAATCAAGCTTATTGCACTATGCATCGTCACTAATGAGTATTTAGCCTTCATTTATTGTTTTGTGTGAAGCTTCAACACAGAGCAGCACACGTTTAACTTATGCAAAACAGTCTCTGTTATACTTCTGATAGACCTGCTGAAGGCTTTCCAGCTCAACAGGATGTTGTAAGAGTCTTTGAAGTCGTCTGACCTTCAGAAGTAGACCTCCTCTCTTTGCACTTCAACACTGCTGCAAAGACGTTACATTGTTACGATGTGTTTCGATGTGACATCAATGTTTCCTTTCGTTAGGACATCATTGAGAATTAGATAATATATGTATTTAAAGTTTGTGGGACTGTTTGGAAAGGAGTGTGGTTTGGATGAGGCCTCATGAACACCTGGTTGGTTGCAGAAGAAGCTGCATAGTGCCTTTTGAGATGTGCAAAGTGGTCTCTGCAGAGAAAGTGTTATGCGTCATGGTTCCAGTCGAGAAGTGTGTGACTTCACTGATGGATAATGAACACAATCCAGAACTGATTATATTATCATTGTTACACAAAAGCCACCCCTTCTTTTTATAATGTTTCTTCAGTCTCGTACTCGGGTAAAGTTTTCTGATTCTCGTGCCAACTGGAAACTGAAGCACCTCGTTGGGTTTGCTTTGTCGAGTACAGGAAGTGGTTACACACTTCCACTGATGTGCCTTTATTTAAAGTGTTGACCTGACCTGCTGATAAACACCAATCGTAACATAATCGTCCTACAATATGAAAAGGCTGTTGCCAAACTTTTTTACAGTTTCATTGAAATCAGTTTTCTGCTGTGGTTTGTTCGGCTTTTTTTGTTCTTAGAGTTTATATTTTATTAGTGTTCTAGCCAAAGATGATTCTGTGTTACATGTTTTCTGAATCGAAGTTCAAATGTCTCCATAGTAGTGAACTGAAATGTACGTTTTTCTAGGTGTGAATGTAAATAATTCAAATTTCTAGAACATAGAATAAATACTTTTTCTACAAAATGTTGTTTCACTTTTGTATTGATATTTCAAATATGGGAGATTCATGTGAAGAGTTCTTAATTGAGTGAAAGGCTGAAGTGAAACTTAAACACATCTTTAAAATACTTTGTTTAAAGATAAGACTGATGTAGAAAATCCACTAAAAGCCTTTTTTTTTTGGCACATGGTCCAACTAGGACTTGAACTGGTGACCTTCAAGTTGCCAACCCAAGTCCCTATGGACTTTACCACCACCGCCCAAACCACTGGATCAGGTAAATCTGATATAGACTTTGATCCATTAAAGAAGTGGACGCTGCCATCTAGTGGCAGAGAAACTTCCCCTTGTCTCCCAAAGCTAGAAACATTTCTTTTGGCATCAAGTTGTATTTCGGACTTAAAAGTAATATTTGTATTTTATTCTGTACGGTTTTAAGTTGATAAGTGTTATGAAACATTAGACGACAGGTGTCTCATAAAATAAGGATTACATCTGGTCACAGACGTTTTTACATTCTCCAAAATATTAGATTTTCTTTGTCAGGCTTGAGCTTTTATTAGAAATAATGTGTGAATATTACTTTATCAACCTATATTAATTATAGGTAGTATGCGAAGGATTACTGTGCAATACATCACATATTTAGATTTCAAGATATAATGTTTAACAAACTATGATCAAAGTATACTTTTCCTTCCTTTTATTAGCCGTTATTCTCCTGCTGTGTTTACTCTGTGTCTTTAAGAAAGCTCCTCCCTGACTTGATAACCTGCAGAGAGTGAAGGAAGGTGTCATTTTCACACAGCAGTCATGAATGTAAGTACTCTCTCACTTTAAGCCGTTACTATGGGACACAAAGGATGTACTGTACCGTTAAGTTGTGTTATCCACAGGGACGTTGTTGTTTTTAAAGCTATATCATAGATGTTTATTTTAAATATGAGAGTTTCTGTGTGTTCTCCTCTTCCAGGAGTCCTTTGAAAAAGCCGTAGAGGAGGTGAAGAATCTGAAACAGAGACCAGGCTACGGCGATCTGGGGGAGATTTACGGTTTATATAAACAAGCCACAGTCGGGGATGTTAACATAGGTGAGTGTAAGGTTTCTAACATCGTAGACTGAATATGGAAACCCCAAAGAAAGCCTGTGCTCAGAGTTACCCAGCAGTGGGCAGATACCTGCAGGGCGCGGCGAGACGAGAATCAGGTCGGACAAGTTGGGTGTCTTTCTGTGAAAGATGCCAAAACTGATAGAAAGATGTTAATTGAGAGTTTTGTCTTGTGACCAGCACCACGGCACACCCTTGTTATACATAGCAACTGAAGTGCTTAGTAACAAGCATATATAAAAAAGTATTATGTGTTAGTAGAAAGAACTTTTATTTCAACTTGTTCAGCTAGGAACTAAAACCCCAAACCACTATCTGCACATTTTTTAAATACCATGCATTTTTAGCTATTAGGTCAAGGGGTTAAAGGGCATTAAGGGCAACTTGTTTTATTACATTAAAGTTTAAATACAATTGTTAAGCCTAAGGGTTTGAGAAAAGTAGATTTTCTTTTATTGAACTATGTGCTAATGATTATTTCATAGTACTTTTACTGTTGATACTTGAAGTACATTTTTCTTTCAGCTATTTAATTAATTTACTTTCTTTCAGGTCGTCCGTCGATATTTGACCTCGCAGGACGGGGGAAATGGGATGCATGGGAACGAAGAAAAGGTAAGATCTTCACACAGCATTAAAGAACTTCAAAGAAGAGTAACTGATATTTATTCTGCTGTCACACGGTTTGCTTATCTCCTTTTTTAAACAACAGGCTTGGGCAAAGACGAGGCGATGGTGGCATATGTCGAATTGGTGGAGGACCTGAAGATAAAATATGGGATCTAGAGTCACTTTCTCACACCTTCTGTAATATTTCCAACATCTCATTTCTCACTTTGTTCAATAGACAACACATTGGACTTCATGTAGAACAGATATCACCTGCTGTTTGCTATTTCATTTGTGCGTTAGACCAAACGTTCTGATGGCTCATAGTGAAGCGAGGGTCAGCATGTGATCAGCTTTATCGCCTTCTGGCTCGATTGCTATTCTTTTAAACGGCAAACACAATGTACATTTTCATATAAAAATGTTAAAATAAAAAGCATTGGTTCACAAGACTGGTATCAAAAATAAAGACTTGTTCTTTGGGCCTGAGACTAAAGCCTTAGGCCGAATATCCAACAAGTATTCACCAAATATCAAAAGGAAACTAACTCATGAAGGCAGGGTAACAGAACTCTTTGAGGTCAAAATGACTGTTTGTCAAAGGCTCTCTGAAAACAAGGTACATCTCACAATATTCAAAATATAGACACGTACAATGAAGCTTGAATTACTTTTAAGTTGGTCTTTCTGTTATATGTCTTAATATAAGTTTGCTTAGCTACAGTGCTGATATTAGTGTCTCTTTCTGCAGACTGCACCCCTCTGTAGGGAACACACTGACTATGGATAACAACCCCAGTTTAAAAAGCATCCAAATGATCTCTTGAATGGTCATAAATTGGTATTTCAATACAAATTAAGTTTGATACTACTAACTGGGCCTCCTTAGTGCATTCTACGTCCTTGTGTCTTCAAATAAAATCACTCCAGGCTTCAGAACCCTTCACTCAGTCGTGTCCTGATCGACTCTCAGCTAAACTGATCCAGGATCAATCAGGTATCGCTGGGTGGAGAGAGGAAACCAGCGGATTTGAGCTGAAGTCACATCTCCACGGTGTCCACGGGGCCAGCGGGGGGGCAGGGCAGCAGGGAGACCTGAGAGAAGACAGGAAGTACTTTATTGATCCCAAGTTGGGAAATGTTTGTGTTGCAGCAGCATCAAAAAACATGGCATTAGACAATACACATGAAAAGACTAGATATATAATACAAATGTCAAAAAGTCAACATCTCAATAGCATTAAAGTTGAATTAGAAATGTACAGTGACGACATATGAAGCAGGATATAAGATAAGATGGAGCTTTATTAATCCCTGTGGGGAAATGTAGTGGTTTAACAGCAACAGGGTAAGCAGAGAGTTCTCTTCCGGCCAGAGGTGATTTGTTGTACCGATCTACCTACCTGTGTGTGGGGGGAGCCGCTGTGGCTGATGGAGCCGTGGTGCTGCCTCCTCCTGCTGGGGAGATGCTGGGTCAGCCTCCACCTCCTCCACCTCCTCTGGATCTCATGCTGAACCTGGAGGAAACACGATCAATACCAGGTAGGTGGCTCCTTTTGCAGATGTTTCAGTTTGAATGAAGGCCTTACCTCCCCGTTCATGAAGCAGTAGAGCACCGAGACCACAAAGCCCTTCAACAGAGGACATTTGGGGAGAGAATAAACTAAGTAAATACAACAAATTCTAAATTAAAAAACAATAATACATACATTAATAACATACAAAAAAATACATATGATAGTAAGCAATAATTCGAAATAGAAAACTCAAAGCAACATTACATGTAAATGGATGTGTGAAATTGTCCAAACAATATATAAAATGTCATTAAACCTGCAATATACCCTCGTGAAGCTTAATTGTTCTTCTGCTATTGTGATTGTGATTCTGAAAAGGTGTCGATAGTATGTTAAAAAGCTGGTCGACAAGAAGCTACATCTCATCCAATCATATCTTGCATGCTAATTGACAAGGTTGTGAGTTGAATGCTTTCATCGTTGTTCTTCTCATGAATGAACCGAGTGTACCTGAGTGGAGGACAGAGCCAGCTCTGCAAAGGTCCAGATCTGAAACACGGAGCTGCTGACTTCCACAGGTAGGAACACAAACAGTATGTAGTGCAGACCGAACAGAGCCACCAGGAAGAAGGTGGATTTGATCAGCCTCCTGAAAGAAAAATAAAGTTTTACGCTAATTAATAATACAAATACGTTTCCAGGCATCTACCTTTTGTATCATCAAAATACCACTCCTCAAATACACTGCTTTTCCCCTAGTAAACTAATAGTGTAATCAGCTTTAGATAAAAGGTAAGTACTTAAGTAAGTGTACTTGGCAAGGCAAAGCAAGTTTATTTATATAGCACATTTCAACACAAGGCAATTCAAAGTGCTTTACAAAAAGACATTAAGAAACATATTATTTAAAAACACTCATTTAAAAGCAAAGAACATGAATAAAAGTTACAGAGCAGTGTGAGATACACACATCTGAAATGTTTAGGTCTGACTCTCAATCAATGCTAACTTTTTAGCAGAAATAGTTTTCTATCACCTCACTTTCTTTCTACTTTCTTGTTGAACTTGTCCTTTAGTTATTTCAAGTGTTTCATGCTAAACGAACCCCCCTTTGGAAAATTATAATCTGACCCCATGGTCAGAGATGGGGTCGTTACTAAAAAAAAAGTAATATATTACATATTACTTCGTTACTCTCTACATAAAATAACTCGTTACTTTACTCGCAGGGCCGACCCGCCCCTCCCCACAGGCAGATCACACAGACTGTGGCGCACCTACAGTGTAAGGGCGCCACAGTTTGTCTCTGCGAGACTCCACTTGCACCCTCAATTACTATTGCATTAAGGAAGACATAACACAAGTCTTTCTTTTTATATGCTCTAAAATAGGCTAACAGTCTGTGAAACGTCAAGACACTAATTAATGAAACCAGTTCAAGACGCATTATTCTTAGCATTCTTTATGAGCGCAGTAACGGTAAGGTATCTAATTACTTATTTATTTAGTATTCCATAACTTAGAGATGGTCAAACTAAAGTGGTAGAGACATGGCAGAATTCCTACAATGAAGCGGGACATTGAACTGCTCACCCGTGAGAGGGCGATCAACAAAAGAGAGCGAGCGGCCGCGTGAGGGAGTTTACAGATGAAAAGACTCAGCCATGTTTATGCAGCACTGCACGTGGAGATGTGGTCTCGCGCAATTACATAGGCCTACATGTATATACACCTGCGGCGGAAACCCCTCTTGTCTGTCAGTGAGTGTGAGTATTTTATAAAAGTAACGAAGTAACGCGTGTCGGGGCAATGTTAGTAACTGTAGTGTGATTACTGAATTATAAAAGTAACGCGTTACACTACTCCGTTACCGAAAAAAGTAATATTGTTACACCCAACTCTGCCCCTGGTACCTTTTAGTTTTCACCGAAACCATTTGAAATGCACATAGTTAAGTTGACCTTGTCTTTCTAGTACTCACTTATACTGGCTGAATTCATTCCTCTGTGCATCTGGCATCCTGAGCTTGTTCACCAGGATCCTCAAAATGCCCAAGAAAAAGACGAGGTTCATCTGGAATGAGTAAAAGACGATTGTTATCATGTGTGTGGAATACTTTGGCCTTTTAAGAAATGTTTCTTTGCAAATAGGCACCATCTTCATTATGTCATCTTAGTCAAACCATTCCTCAAATACACTGTTTTTTCCTATGTCAACAACTGCTGTCCTCTTTATTGATCCCACTCCTATATGTTTATATTCTGAACATGAAGCAATTCTCATCTCAAATGTGTGTACTCCCCAAAACCTGGAACTACTATTATATTACTACTCATTTGAAAGCCGTTTGAACAGAGAATGAAATGCAAGTAAAAGAGGTTTTTACAGATATAGTCAGAAGAACCGGCACTCGAAGTATCCACCAAATCCACTCATGCCTCCTGGTTTCCCAACAGCTGTGGCGATAAAATAAGAAATACAATCATAGCATCTGATAACGACAAAACAAATGAATGAGTGACTCAGATTTGAACCCCACGTACCCTTCGTCTTCATAAAAGTACTTGGCACATCCCCAGGAGACGATGACAATCAAGGGTAAACCTAAGGGATGAATTATTATGTATTTATTTCAACAAGCACCATGCATGCACATAGATTCATCTCAGAAAAGAGAAGAGATGAATTATGACAGATTATAGCTAAAGTAGGTACATAACAACAACACACACTACAAACATTGCATAATATCTATCACATAGACAATTATAAAACATGATTTAAGTACAGGTCAATAAAATACAGTTAAAATATAATATTACAATACAGTTAAAATGGAAAAACTCAGATTACAGTGTAATTAATGCTGGCATGACTGGTTGCAATAATAATAAAAATGAATAAATAGTCGATGTGAACACAGCTATATTGAGTTGTGTGATCATGTGACCTACCCCAGCTCAGGACGATGTACCAGGCCAGGTGTTTCTTCAGGGAGAAGAATGAGCGGCTCACCAGAGTAAACAGGAAGTGACCCTCCGCCAGAAGCCAGCTGTAGTTGGCCAGGATGGAGTAGTTGGAAAACATCAGCACCACCTTACACACCACCTGCCGCACAGGAAAGGTGTGTGTCACCTTCCTGTATAATGTAGGACGCGGGTGTCCAAATGCGGAGGCCATTTTGAATCGGCCCTCAGCTCATTCTAAAAGTATAATGGAGTATTGTCTTGTGCTTCTTCAATATAGATGAAAGCAGATATCACACAGTGTTAAAAAGCCCACTTTAAAACAAATCCAGTTAGTTAGTAAAATCTAAGTTGATAAGAAAAAAGCCCAATAACTTCTTTGTATAACACGCTTGAAATAAACCCTTCATATTTCCCCTAATTATAAGCAATCTGAGGCTAAGGAATGAGCTGTAACAACATAAATGAAACCCTATGAGCTGTGAAAGCGTGTTCAAGTATTAAGCATATTTTCGTATATTTTTCTGTATGAGGCCCTCGGTGAAAAAAGTTTGGACACCCCAGATGTAGGAGATCGTACCGGGTAGGCGTCGCAGTGGTAGAGCTCCTCATTGTGAAACAGCAGGGAGTCTCTGATGAAGATGAAGATGGCTCTCAGGATGAAGGAGACAAACAGCTGGATGTGAATGTGGTTCCTGGTGCAGTGCAGCTTTCTGAAGGAACGGTAACACTCACAGTTTCAGGATAACACTTTTCTGGTTGAAGAAAGGATGATATTCAGATGCTTCTCACCTGAACAGACAGAAGATGGTGACGGCGATGGAGAGGGAGACGAGGGAGAGGGCGTATCCCACCGTGTACATGGTCTTCACGTAGGAGAAATAGAAATGGGACTGAACAAGAGAAAACATCACTTTGTCATGTCTTTCTTATACAGAAATGTACCTTTAAATGTGGGCAGTCTAATGTTCAAAGAGAGAGTTCTTGAGGTCTTAACTGTTCAATTCAGTTTCAGGCAGATCTGTTCCTAACACCGGTGAAACTGAACCCCTGTTATTCTGAGCCAGTTAAAATGTACAAGTAGTGGCCTATTTGCTTCATAACTAACACACTGTAAATATTAGTTTCCACCAACCTCTCCAAGGAAGTGGAGAGTCTCATTGAAGGTGTAGCCGCATGCGTCTTCATGTGGGACCAGAGGGTCCGTCCAGCCACTGGCCGTGCAGTTACGATGCACTTTAGCTGCAATACACATATTCATCTTTACTGTTGTCTGAAAGGGAATATGTGCCGGACAGAAGAAGAATTATGTCCTGTGTTGCAAACTTGGATTTACTAGAAAGTAAAGCTTTACACAGTCCCTCTTCATAAACGTCAGTACATTATCATGAAATCTATCATCATCATCGTTTAACACATACTTAGCACTCTAGTGTGTCTCTAACCAAACAGTCAGCAGCCATAAAATCCTTGTGCACATAGAGACGTTGAGAGGGGAAAGGGAAATGTGAGTTCTTTATGAAAACAGACGGCTTTTTGGTAAATAATTAACCAGTTCATCCATATGGGATAGATAATGTGTGTGTGTGTCGCACTGGATCACAACGCCCAATCAGCTGCTCCGGATCTGGAGCAATGGGAAAGTGCTCTACACACTGAGGTAGGAAGACATGGAAACACACAGCACAGAAACAAGAGATCAAACAAAGAAGCAGGGAATCGATAGCAGGACGCTCAAAGAAACACTCACGTCAAATCACTTTATCTGGATGTGAGGAGTCTGTACCTCATCACCCTAGACTTTAAAGCAATTTGACGCATTGATTGAACTTCTTGTGTTCTTGGAAGTGACTTAAAGTGAATCATCCATAATTGGGCAAAAGGAAGGAAGCCTGGGTGGTTCAAACAGCAACATCTCGCACTCATAAATAGGCAATTTGCAGATGAATTCAAGCCGCAGTCTTAAATCCATGTCTGTTGCAGTAGTTTTCATTAGTGGCTTGTTTTCAAGATAACAAAGGCTTTTCTGAACCCATCTCCTGTCTTTAAAGCCCCTGGAAACATGGGTTAACATCTTAAAGAGGAATACATCACAACACATAGAGATCTTTCTTGGAATATAATGTTTAAATAGCCTGTGTTAGTCAACTTCAAAGTTCAGTTTGACTGACTCATCACTCCCCTATTGTGACAAGATAACACTAAAGTATACTATCATACAAGTGCCAGATTATAAAAAGTTAATACATTTAGAAGACCCTTTGTATGCTTTTATTTTGAAAGAGACTCACCTATTCCTGTTTTGAGGACTTGCTTATTTTAGCTTCTCCTCCACATTCAGACTGTATGTGTGGTTTTAAATAATGAAATGTGAATATCTCTTCTCCTGCTACAAAGCCTGCTTTACCTCGGCACAGAAGAACATACACTTCTGTACAACGTGTCATCATGTCACACCAAGTGCTCGTTTATTACGCTCTCTGACAGCGTGTGTGTGTGTGTGTGTGTGTGTGTGTGTGTGTGTGTGTGTGTGTGTGTGTGTGTGTCTCACCCTCCGAGCTGAAAAACTCTGGACACGGCTGAGAGACGGTTTCTCCGAGAGAAGCAGGAGGCCAGCAGTTCAGCTCATCCCACATTCCCTTACAGTGTACACTGATGTTGTTCTCTTCATAGTTGGAACAGAAATGACATTTTATTTTCTGCAATTCAATACAAAAAAGTCAATAATAAGAATGAACCCATATAGACGGAATATATGGATGTAAACATGTGATGTGTTTTTTTGCAGGGTTGAAACTGCAACACCTCAAATTCTGGATGCATCAGTGCACAATAAACTCTGCCTAATGTAAGGATGAGATGTCGGTGTCTTTTGCTTTGTGACCACTGGGTGTCACCGAAACATTGCTTCACATTTCTGTAAATTAAAAAGTGCTTTATTTAGAGATTGTATTTATTCCAGAGATCAACATTATTTCAATGGAAAACAGCCTACTTAATTCAAATGTGTTTCATGAGATACAAGTGTAACATGCGTAAAACGAATGTAACTCACCTGTTTGTTGTGTAAAAAGCAGCAGATCTGTCAGGCACTTGTCCTCCTCTTTCATTAGATTAACATGAGGAAGACACCAGGATGACGCCTACAAATAAAGGTATAATAGTTCACTTAATCTTAACATATATAGATTCAAACACACGTTTATATTCTCACCTGGGGTAACAGCAGCACTCCAATAAGTCCAACTTTTGTCATTCTCTGGCAGGTTCCTTTTTCAATCAAGATAGGGATCTACATCCAAACATCAAGCCTCATATCTGATTAGAATGATAGGCAAGCATCCTGCTGGCAGCAGATATATGATATGTGAAAATCAAACATAGGTCTACTCAGTGTCGATAATTATGCACAGTTCTCCTCAGGACAATGTGATACTCGACCATCAAGGTAACTGTAATGAAAAGTCAACTGGAAGTTATGACTTTCAAAATAAAGTTTTAATTCATGGGCACGTTACTTTTATACTTTCATAATGTGTAAAAACGTTAACATATAGTAACAGGGCGTAACTTAATTAAAATGTGGATCAACAGAATATATTCCCACTGTATACATCCAAACAAATAATAAAATAATATACATATTAGCCGTCTATGATTTTATTTTGAAAGCAAAGTTTCCGTTATTCGGTCTTATTTTTTGTGATTGACTTCCTTTGTGGCAAATCGGCTTCGCCCACAGGCCGTTAGTCCCGCCCCCTTCAGAAGACGAGGGTCTCTATAGCAACATCAGTGTTTGAGGGTGGAGGTTGGTTTCCTGCAAAATGTTTGTTTTGTAAAAAATAGACGGAATATATTGGTTTTAAACTCAAAAGCTTCATGCAAACCCTCGCCTAAAACTTAAGTAAGTTCTGAAGTGACATTGTTCATAATGTTTTTTGAATGAGAAGCGATTAAAAGTCCTGCTATGAAGCTTTGAAATTAAGCTAGCATGACTTTGAGTGGTTAAATTAAGCTAACAGGTGATCACAGGTAAGCTAACGCTAATCATTGTATTTTTTTATTTAACTTTTCACAAGGAGTTTTGTTTGTGAAGCACTTTGAGTTATCTTTGTGTATCAAAAGTGCTATATTAAAAGTTTGAATTGATAACTAAAAAATACTTAGCGTACAAAAATATAATAATTTACTGTTGTTTAATAATAATAATTTCAATTTATATAGCGCCTTTCACGTTTAAGACTTAGAAGTGATGCAAATACCGTACGTTTATGACCACTTAACCTTTGACATTTAATACTTTGCAGCTCTATGCTTTTATATGTTATATTTATTTGATCAATCTGCACTCTCAAGAGAAATGTAGCTCAGGTGTCGCCAATTTCTTTAATTATGTTGAGATGTATCGTCACCTTGATTGGTGCACCTGTGATGAATTCAGCTGATTGGAGGAGGCACGCACCTGGTGCACAGCTCACTGTACATATCTGGGAATTAAGGCTTACAAATAATACATATATCTGCTGGAAGTTTTCCAAGCACGGTCAGTAATTAGCTCCATCTAATTCTAGGGAAAGACATGGCTCACTCACCAACCAAAACACATGTCTATCCAATGAGTGGGCGGTCAAATCATAACAAAATAAAAGTGTTTGAGAGGGAGAGACAAATTGTCAGTATTTACCTTTTAGGAAAAAAAACATTTGCATTCAGCATAAGGCTCCAACAAAGTAACATGATTAAAAATAAAGGGGTGTTAATGGATTACTGTATACAGTAGGACGGGATGTGATGCCCCTCGTGCTTTATGCATCTTAATGTCAGGAAGTATATTCAGCTCTGTCATTAACACACATAATGACCCGCTGTCCTTCCATGTCTTTCCTCTTGTATTCAGATTATTTATTCATAGCTTTACCAACATAACATTGCCCAACAATCTGCTGTCTCCTTGTCTGTCCTCTAGCCTTCTGTCATTTCTCTCATGAGGAGCCAGGCCTGACCTCTTGCAGGATGGAGGTGGTCCTCTCTGGCCCCCAGAAACTGCCGGAGCCCCTCAGGAGGGGGACCCCTGTGCCTCTGAGCCAGCTGGTGGAGGAGAGCAGGAGCAAAGCAAACGCTCCCAATCATCTTCTCGAATCAAGTACGTATTAAAAAGCCTGCATTCAAGCCATTTCCTGTTGCTAAAAAGCATATTACATTTCACTAATGACTTGTTCCCTCTTATAGAAATCTATGCCAAACTGAAAAGCAACAGCCTGATCCAAGCAGAGCCCGCAGAGCTTCACTTCAGTGGGTTTGTGCTGGGGAAGGATTACGTAAAGATCCTGGTGAGGAAAATACACACTCCCATTCACAGGCTACATTGAACAGCTCATTTACAGATTGTAAGTGATTTAAATGTATATATATATATATTGATATGTTAGTGAATAGTTGAGATTTTCTTTTTTTCATAAGGGGACAAAGAGACACTCGGAGAGCATCGTAGAGATCAAGATGTACCAGTGCAATAATCAGGACGTAGTTCTGAAGTCATATGCGTCCTCATGTTTGAAGCACTTGGTGACTGATGTGTGGACAATAGCCTGGGTCAGGGAGAAGTGGAAGTCTGTGCAGTTTGGTGGGACGTTTGTGCTTGATGGATGGTGTTATGGTTTTTCCAAGCCTTTGTACTCTTTGTAGCTGAATGCATACAGGACATACAGCAGGACGTAGATATTGGTGTTATGACAAGACGTCTCTTTAAGTTGTGTTTTAGCTAAATGTTTTTCCGGCATTTATTCTATCGGTCTACATAACTTGTTTTGCCCACTACAAATGTGTTTTATGTCACCCCTTCTCACGCCCATGCATCAACAAGTATAACGTTTGGATGATTTAATTTGGTCTAGCTTGAATTGAATGGGCACTGATTGTACCTCATATATTGCAGAATGGATGTAAACACCAGGAAAATGGAAATGGTTTTTCTCTAGTGCACATGGTTGGATGGGAATGAATAATTATTGCCTCTCCTCCCTCAGAAACTAATCAACATCTCATCTGAAGTTATGAATATTCATGTGATACCCACTCAAACCAAGCACTTCCAAACAACTTACACCAAAAAGGTATGTTTTTCCATTACAAATGGCTGACCTGAATGACTCCACTCATCCATTAGTGCAAATCAGTGTTGGTTCTGATGATTCAACCCGTTCCATCGGTGTTCCTTCAAGTATCGACTCATCCCGGGCCTCGCCTACACACTGAGGGTCAGGCTGTGTCCCGACGAGTGGCGCTACTTCTATGACTGCATTCGGGTTCACTGCAAGGTGAGGATCCAGATGTTCATGCACCACTGAGGACGCTTTCATCTTTACACTTTAGGCATTAAGTAAAAGCTGTACATCACAGCGATCCTCAAATAACTTTGCAGGGACATTAACAATAACTTCAAAGCAAACAGTCAAACAACTCATTCATAATAATCTATTTGTAGATCGAAAATTGGGGAAAATGTCCAAGATCATGTCTCCAAATTGTCTTGTTTTGTCAACCAAAAACTCAAAGCTATTCATTTTAATATGATTGTGCATATAATAGCAAATCTCCATAACTCTAATTTTTGCATCAAAAAATACTAATTTAGAAAATGTTCTCCTGTCAATCAACTAATTGCTTCAGCTCTAGTTGTTTTATTATTTGGTGAAACATCCCCATGTTTACTTTGAGACCTCTCTTACCTGTGTTCTCTTTCTTGTGCGTTCAACCCACCCACACCCGTTGGAAGGGGGAGGAGAACCTGTTAATTCCAGTTCATGCTTACCCTGTCATCGATGACCTGTGCATCCCTCCTCACATCGACCTGTCAGCCGTGCCACTTGGAAACAGGTGTGTGCGTACGCCGTACAGTTTGTGTGTTAGGATCTTCATCGGACTGTTTCCTGACCTCCCTCTGCCTGTCTCTTCCTATCCTTCCATCCAGCTGCCCAGGCCTCCATTCACCCTTTGGTGTCAGATCATAACAATCTCTTTTGTTCCCCACCTGTCTCTAGTGTTTGCCAGGCTATTCCTCTGAGATGCAGCTGCCCCATCGACTTTGAGTTCCAGGTGCAAGTTATCCAGCCCCACGAGGCCTTCTCCATCCAGCCCCTCACAGGTAGGGACTTATTTATACCTTCTATGGCAGATGTTCCCTCACTGTGTTAAGCTATACAGATGACTGAAAGTTAGCCTTGCAGATTTCAAGAATATATAAAAAAGGAATCTATGAAGCTATTTTTCTATCATTACAATTCCTAGGAAAACCTTTTAAAGACCCCCTGCAAGGATGCCATACTTTAACCAACACCTGTGAAATAATTGACACCCTTCTGTTTGTCTTTTAAGGCAGATAATATGGCATTCTGCATGTTTTCCCTTTGTCTAGCAGGAGATCTGTGGTTCTCATGTAGCACACAGCACACAGCCATTGTAAAGCAGGTGTGCTGTGTTTTCTCAGACCTTGGACTGGTTGTGTATTAAACAAGTCGCCACAGAGTTTGAAGGATGCTTGTAGTTTCCAACAGCGACACGAAGCAGTATTGAAGGTCTGGGAAGCATCATAACACACGGCGGAAAGCAGCACTTAGGATTTGAAATACAGCTGGAGGTTTACCGAAGTACAAACCTGGAGTGAGAAGAACGGATACAAATGAGTTTCTTATTTTGGATGTCCTTTTTTTGTCCTCTCCACAATAAACCATAACACATCACTTACACCCTGAGTACATGCAATGCAAGGCGTGATCCATTATGCTTAGCTAACTATTTGCTCTCTAGTTACAGCACACTCTGAATGGCAACAGGTTGTGTTCATGTTATGAGTGTCACAAGCACCCTGGCTCATCCCTATTGTCTTTCCTTTGCCCCTGCAGGTGTGATACCAGCCAATGGGGAAGAGAATATCCTGGTGACCTTCAGTCCTTTCCAATACAAGACTTGTCAGGTCACCTTCCAGCTGATCATCTCTCAGTTCAACAGCAGACCCTTCCTCTGCACTGTCAGTGGGAGCTGCACCCCTCACTTGGCCCTCAGGTAAAACCAGCTGTAGATCTTTATTTGTCGAATTGCTTAATACTATAAAGTGAATGAATGGAACAGATTTGAGGTGTTCTTCATGGTTTCCCCACTGCACTACATTGATGGGACAGCATCTCCTTA
This sequence comes from Harpagifer antarcticus, assembly GCA_902827135.1. NCBI lineage: Eukaryota > Metazoa > Chordata > Actinopteri > Perciformes > Harpagiferidae > Harpagifer > Harpagifer antarcticus. The sequence goes on along the minus strand of CADEHL010001026.1, from coordinate 652,753 downwards.
AATACCTATTCTTAGATGTGGAGGTTTTTATAGATCTGTTTTGGGAGTTGCAGAGTGTTGTACTCATTAGCTGTAGATATGACTGCCTTCCCTACGATGTAGCAGTGATACACTTAAGAGGGAAGAGGGTCAACAATGCATCCTTGATTTGTTGGTGAACTTTCCCTTTAAAGGCGCACACGGATATTTCCATCAGCTGAACAGGATCCAGCAGAATACATTTAAGTGGTGGTAATGTGTTTCTCTCCGTTAGCTATCATATGTGACATTTCATACTCGAACTGTTCACACCCGTCTCCTGGGTTTTATCTTCAAGTACAATCAGACAAACTTGTTTGACAGAACTTGTTTGTTCTATATAACAGTATAGAGATATGTTCTGTCCTCTGTTCTTCCCCATGGAGCTTCTTTCACTCTGGATAAGCATCACAAATCCTGACTGATAGTATAAAAATGATTAGATGGAGTCTTTTCGTTCTCCTCACGCTGTCCAGTAATGACCACAGCGTTCAGGTTGTTGGTGCAGGTGATTACTAAACTAGGTGTTCCATTTAGAGCTAGAGAAAATGGGCTTGTGTGCTGATTGCAACTTCCCATTAGTTGTGTTTTCCAGCCAGTGTAGAACTTAATGTTTAACTGTGTTCCCATGAGAAAGGTGGTGCCATCCATCACACTGCAGCGCTCCATCCAGCGCACTGACTTGCTGTTATCTCGGCCCAAAGTTAATAATTCATGAACATAGCTTGGTAGCTGCTGCAGTGAAATCTAGATGGATATGCCTCCCGGTGAACGTTCTCCCTCTGTTTGTGGAAATAATAAGAGATATTTGCAATTGAAAGATTCAAATAATAATTGCAAGAGCCAGCAACGCTGCTTAGTGTTGCTGCCCGGCTTATCTTGTGTACAATAAACACATGCTGATTTTAATCCCTCAAATCACTGTTGCATCAATCTAATCATCTTATGTCCTGCAATAAACGCTTAAATAAACGTAGTAAATCTTTGTGACCCGTTAAATGTTGACACTGTTTCAGAGAAGTGTCAAATCAGCCATTAAACACCGCGGTCATAGATACTGCTGAATGTGTCTTTCTAATTCATATCCGCCACCACAAAGAATGACAGCTGGAGAAATGTAAATATAATGAAAATGAATCCTCTGGCTTCTGACCTCGTTGCTCAGCCGCCCTGCCGTCCCGCCCTGCCCATATATCATCCTATAAACACCCACTTTAGAGCCATTCTCTCTGCTACGAGAACAGATCCTGGACCTCTAAACAAAATGAACCAATTACCGTGCTCCACTCTTTAGTTCATTCAGATGTTCTTTCTAGCAACCTCAAATTAGCAGCCAACATGTCCCTCTCATTCAAATCCGTGTTCTCTATTCATGAATCTGTGCTCGCCCCTTACTAATCTGTGCAATTCCAACATCATTAAAACGTTACTTCATTAGGCGTCCTTTTCCGTTCTCTTTTCTCTGCATGATAGTGAGTTGGGAAAGAAGGCGGGTCATGGCGATGCAGTTCGATACACAGGACCTTCACCTGTCACTCAAGTGTCCCGTCAAAGTAAAACCAAACTCAGGTCGACTAAGGAGGCTGACAAATCAAAGGTAGTGTGTGTTTTAATGGCAATCTCATAATAGTTAGTTTAACTATTCACTTATTTGAATATGGAAGGACATTAAGGGGTTAATTCATTCATTTGTATGTGAAAAATGTAATCACAATGTGAGATGTGTTTAGTTATGTACCTCTATTCATTTAGTTTAGATAAGGAGACAGAATCCCCAGTATCAGACTGGGAAGGTTTGTAGTCTTGGTTCCTCCTCTGCCTTTGTCCGATCTAATAATTTGTCCGAGCGAAACACCATTCTCTCTCACTGTTGTGTCCTGCTGATCCTTTCTGGCTGTGGCATGTTACCTTTCATTTCATGCTGTTTGTTTGAAGACACTGAGAGATGAAGCGAGTGTTCAGGCTGCACTGAAGCCTCCGGTAGATGTCTGCACTCCTGCAGGCGTGGCAAAGATGCTGATCAAAGACTCTGATAAGCTCAGCTCTAAAGACCTGAAGGAAGGTACATGAAACCCAATGATGTATTTCCTCTCAGAAAAGCTCTACTATTGTCCTGTTATATTCTGCCTTTGCACAGTGTGGTGAATCAGGTCAATTGCAATACAGAAAATACACATATAACAAAGTATGTGTCTGGTTGTCCCCTCACTTCAGCCATATCGTGTGGCAGCATGGCTGGTGTGCAGAACAGGCAGGTGAAGGAAGCCCTCTTCAGGAAGAAGGTTCAACAACACGTGAAGCAGGAGCAGGCCAGCCACGTCAGATGGTGAATACATGGACATTTCAAATCCCTGTGAACGGTTAACGTGGGCTTTTCTTATGCACTAACTCAAGTTAAAGCATTAACAGCGGCATATTTATTAAAATCTTAACAGAGTCTACAAGCGATAGCAAGCTGTAGGAGAGGATGCTATTCTTAGTTTGCATTATGCTGGAGAGATTCGAGGGAGAAAAGTAGATTCAGAAAATGTCTTGTTTTAGACGAAGTGTTTGTGAAAAGATTGTTTATTCCCTCAACATTTTCTAAACTGGAACGAAAAGCCAATAGAAGTTAAGACGCACCTCACATGTAGATTTCTTTCCAGTTTAAATGTCTTTAAAAAGTCATCTTTGATGTTTTTTTCTGTTTATTTGTTCTTTCAAAGGCAAGTTCGTGTTGGTAAGGCCCCGGTGTCGGAGCACAGCAGGAGGCAGATAGCGGAGGAGAGAGAGATTGCGCTGCATGAATACATGGTGAGAACTTCCCCTTAATTATGGACTCAGATAAACAGCCTGCTGATTGATATTCTTACAGCAGGTCGTTTAATGGAACAGTCTGATGTCGATCAGGGGGCAGACGCGGTAAGGAATTGTGACAAATGTGGAGCCAATGACTTTACCTCAATTCAACTTAATAATAATAATACGTTTTATTTCGAGGCGCCTTTCAGGTCGCCTTACAGTGCATTTAAAAGTTAAAACAGCTAAAGCAAAAACAGAACACAATGTAATCGAACCGACAAGGCAATACAGCAGCATGAAAGCATAAGACAGGCGAGACAAGAGTGTGGAGTGACGGAGTGAGAGGAGGGTCTGTGATAGCAGGTTGAATGCGTCTTAGAGTGAGTAGGCCACTTTAAACAGGTGGGATTTGGATGTCGTGATGGAGTCAGACTGTTTGATGTGTGGAGGCAGAGAGTTCCATAGCCTGGGCGCGGTGCAGCTGAAAGCCCTGGCTCCCATGGTGCTAAGGCGGTAGGTGGGGACAGTCAGGAGTCCGGCTGAGCGCAGGGAGCGGGAGGGGGTAACTTAGGGCATAAACATAGCGACCACCTTTTAATATATCTAGCAAAATATTAGAAAACGTTGTCAACTAGAAAGTCCATTTACAGGACCAACACATATAAGCAAGTCCCAGGGTGTCATTTCAAAAGAGAAATGTATATCTGTGTCACTCTTTACCTTATGTAAGAGATGTTTCCATTGGCTCAAATACAAGACCTTTACTTTCTATACCTTGTTGGAAAGTGTAATCGCCAGAATTATAGTTTTGCAGTATTCCTTTTTAATTACCACGACTCAAATACCAGAAGTGCTGCTTTTAGCTAATCAACATTATTAGATGTTGTTTCATGCTTTTATTCTGCGTGTGTGACCGCTTTATGGAGTCACAGTGGAAATGTGCAGACTCAGCCAAAGTAACATCACTTCTGAAATATGGGTGTGTGTGTGTGTGTGTGTGTGTGTGTGTGTGTGTGTGTGTGTTTTCTCAAAAGGTTATTTGAATAGTGAGCACTTAACAGCACTTCCTCCCTTCTCCTCTCCACCTGCACTGTTTATAACACACACACACACACACACACACACACACACACACACACACACACACACACACACACACACACACACACACACACACACAGGCTCATATAAGCCCTCTTTGGAGTTTTATAGATGCTCTGTGGTTTTTATGATGGGAGCTAGTACCTTGTTCTTTATCCTCTGTGGAATCTGGACTGCAGACCTAGAATAACTCAACAGAGAACATGTCCTCCTGTGTTTGCATTACAGCTCTATCTAATTATTCTGCGATACCTTGATATATCATGGCCTGTCACAATAATTGACTCAGTGTATGATACATTGACATGACCCCCATCAATTGTACATGATCAAGTAATGGATCCCCAGCTTCGTTGTGGGGACATGTCGGCTTTAGGCTACATAAAAGAGGATTTGCCTTCTAATTATAGCTAATATATATATTGTTTTACCATTGTCTAACCATTAAGAAAATGTATTTGCAGGATTTTGCCTGTTCAGTAATAGAATGGGATGAAACCCTCTTTAATGGTCTCACATGCAGAGCACACAGCACACAGTGTTCTCTGCTTCTAACCCATCCTAGCACCAGGAGTCTAGTACTAGGAGCAGGGCAGCTATTGCACAGCGCCTGGGGAGCAATGGGAGTGAGGGGGGAAGGGGGATGTACGGTGCCTTGCTCAAGGACAGGGTGAACTGGGACTTCTCCAAGTAGCAGTCAACACTCCATATTTTAGGTCTGGTCGGGGACTTGAACCGGCGACCCTACGGCTCCCAGTCCAAGATTTGCACCTACTGACTGACTGCCGGACAAAAGTGTCTCTGCATTTGACCCACCCTAGTGTTAGGAGCCATTATGAACGGCGCCTGGGGAGCAGTGTAGGGAACGGTGCCTTGCAAGTCCCGATGGACTTCGCCACCGCCGCCCACCAAAGAGGAATACATCTCTAGATCTGTGACAAAGTTTAAACATTTATTTAAGTGCAATTTGTGGAAACCTAGCCTGAGAGTAAATGTACTTTATGCTCCTGGTTTGGTTTGGTTATTATGTACATCATTTAGAATATTTAAATATGTTTCTGAACAGAATTAATGGTGTACTTTATTTATTATATCATGGCATAAAATGGTCTTAAAATAACAAAACCCATGCTCCCCAGGATTAGTTGTCATGGTTACTTTTGTAGATAATTAAGATTTCCGACAAGCGTATTTCTTCCTGTGACAAAGACACTGTTGAGAGATGAAACATGTTGAAATGTTATTTTTCCGTCGGCTTCGCAGCATCGGTCATCTCCAGAGTCTCCTTCATGCTTTTAAACCAACATGTCCGACAGCAGATTGCTTGCCAATTCCTCTCCAGCATGATAAGTGATTTGTTGCAGGTGAAAAGGGGAGATGAGAGGCGGGAGGAAGGCTTCGCTGCTGGACGACCTGAACTCTCCTCCAGACGACTGCTCTGTGCAGCAGGACAGGTAAGCCTCTGCTCTGTATCTCTCACTCTCTCCATGCAGCTTCTGATACAGTGGGACTCAGCGACTCGTCTGGTTGATCTTTCTATCATCACCAGATTAATGATCACTCAGTTCATGTTGACAGCCCTCCATCATGAGCGAGCCCTGTGACACCATTCATTTCTCTATGACCCTGGGGGGGGATGGATGTCTTGAAATGGAACAGATTGCAAGCCTGTGTCAAACTATCTAAATACACTGTTATTGTCATTTCTGTCCAAATCTTAGCTTGATGCAGCTCTTCTGAGTCGAACATCTAATTCATATCATAGGAAAACCACTTCGACTGAGCTTACAGCAGTCAATCCTACTTTAACACACTTTGATGTTTCTGTAACTCAGACATCTAAACACATTTGTTTTTTAACCTGCTACAAAAAAACAGTTCTTGCCACATCCATTTTATTTGCCTGTTATGGGAGAAATGTTTACGATGCCAGCATTTCATTCTAAAGACAATGTTGTGCCAATATCATCGTGGAGCCACCATGTAAATACTCAGGGGGTCCGCGGGGTCTTAACAAGTATTAAAAGTTGATAAATCAATTTAGCAAAAATGAAGGCTATTAAACGGCATTTCCCAAGGTATCACATTTTGTAGCTTGTCTTCAATAAGTATATAAATGGTCCAAAGAGGTTGTGTTCTACAGTCTGCCTGAATGTAATCATGGCGTAGGTGTGTAGTGTGATTCTGTGTAGTTTATTGATGGCGTCCCGTTGGGTTTGACGTCATCTGAACAGGACATCGCACGCTCACTGCTTGATAGCCCGAAGCTCCATTTACGCCGGTTGCTAAGCAACATCGTTATGGGGAAATGCAAGTCTGCGTCCAAATGGTTGGAAGATAAGGAGGAAGGACAATCAATACTGTATATCGTCAATGTGAAGTGGAGTGTAAGGTAACCGCCAAGGTAACCGGTTAAAACTCCAAGTGGCGATGAGGTCTTAAAATGTATGGAAAGGGTCTTAAAAGGTCTTACATTTGAATTCAGGATTCCTGCATAGACCCTGATGCTGTACATCTGACTTCCTCGTTAACCACTGAGACCTCATGGAACTTCCCTTTTATACGTACTCCATGTAAATGCCAAATGAAAGTCAATAAATGTGTGTGTACCCTCTCCAGGCCAGCGAAGGAGCCCCGTCCTTCCAGTTCTTCTGCAGCTTTCAGTGGGATCTGAGGAGACGAGCCCTCAGTCTGTTCCAGCAGGCGGCCCGCAAGGTGCACTCACATCCCAGCACATGTGTAAAATGCTCACATGCATATTCATTGGCTTTAATGCACAGACACTCTTCCCTCAGGAGGGGGCTGCTGTCCCTGTCCCTTTAGGTCAACCATGTGTAAATTCCTCCCACTAAATGCATAATATTATTTACGGTAAAATCAACTTTCCTGGGAACATAAAGTGCCTTCCAGTGAACGCAGAATCATCTGACATGGCCTCTTAAAGTCACAGCATACAAATAAAGGTCTTTTTTATCGTGGAGAAGTTAGTTTTTGCTAATTCTTCTTTTTAGGGCAACAAGGGTTCACTGTCCTCTTGTTGTTAGTGTGCCACTGAGGTTTATTTAAAGCAATAACACCCTGAACTCTTCTGTACCTTTCAGACGGTGATTCGATGCCGCATGGACCGGAGACTGACCTGTTTGAAGAAACTCTGCAGAACGATGAAGAACTCGCCCTTGGCAAAGAAAGGTTTTGATTCTCCTCTAATCTCCTCATTCAGAAGTAATCTCATTACGCCATGTCACGAAAGCATCGCTTAATTGAATTCATTCCTGCAGGAAAAATTGAGATGTCCTCTGGTTATTATGAGCTTTTTAGAACATGCAGGGCCAAAGGGACGGGGCTATTTATGGTGCTGAGGACATTTACATTACATTTGTCACTGACCATAACGATCAGAAGAATTCAATTACGACCTGTTTGTTTCAGTCGAGGAGGACAGGACGTTTGATCTGAAGATCTCGCCCGACAAGATCTTTCCGTTTTCTTTCCCTGTTTTCTCTGCATTGGTGAGTTCATTATTATGACGTCCTTCCTGCAGATTACAGGTTGTTAGTTCTGTTTAAAATATACTTAATCAATGTCGCGGCCTGCCTGTTGGGATCAGGGGGTCACAGGTTCAACCCCCACTGCTGTCAGCATGTCGTTGTGTCCCTGAGACACTTCACCCCAAAGTGCTCCTGTGGGGATTGTCCACAGTATTGAGTGTGTGAGTCGCTTTGGATAAAAGCGTCTAGCAATCGTCCTGCACAAGAAACCATTTTCATTCATTATTGCCCTTGAAAGATGTCTTTGATCTCGATGTGGATTCAGAAAGGAAGCTCAGTTTCCCGCACTTTGATAAAGTCTCTAATTTCCCCGATGCCCGGGGAGAGAAGGCCTCAGTGTTCAATCGAACAAATAATGCCATTTGTCTCCTTGATGTTTCCAGGCTCGCAGTAATCTGGTCGAAGTGCCCGTGGATCCCATCGATGTGACTGTGACGACACATGTTCCTTTCTTCAAGCTTCAAGTGGGTGTTTACTGCAGATATGTACCCAGCAGCAGCGGGGGGGGAGGGAACTACCTAAATACCTGTATTTGTTTCTACAGGTTCCACAGCACTATAAGCTCATGGGCTACAGACCTGTGTCAGCCTGGGAGGCGTTTAACTCGTACATCCCAACCTCTCTGGCCAGACCACTTCGCACTGCGGTAAATCTGCAGCACTTGGACTAAGACATGCAGATTCCACCATATTAGAGAAAGATTGATTTATCTCTTCACTCATCTTCCTAGAAAGAGCCGGGGCTGAATGAGTCTGGCGCTGTGGAGGCATGGGGGGGTCAGCAGAAGGATGAGGCAGAGGAGGCGGTCTGTTTCTCCTTCAGCGCCCCTGAAGCTCTGCTCACACCTTTTCCAGCAAACCCACTCAGAATCTTTGTAAGACCATGTATCTTTAATTTGCATTTCTGTTGTGTACAATGTACATTTCTTCTGGTTAAGAGACCCCGAGTCAAATACTTACATATTGTGTTTAACCCAGAGACTGAAATAGGATATCAATACATAATGTGATATGTGTTGTAGAACCCAGCTCCAGGCCTGCAGGCGTACAAACCCACCCCCAAATATCTGGAGACTGACCTGGAGTTCCACCTCTGCCCTCTGCCCAGGTAACACTCAGGGAATACATGTGTACGGTTTTAGTAAGTAAGTAAGGCAAGTTTATTTATATAGCACTTTTCAACACAAGGCCATTCAAAGTGCTTTACAAAAAATGAAAGACATTAAGAAAATGGCATTTAAAATCAGTCATTCAAAAGAAAAGCTAATAAAATAAACATTAAAAGTTACAGTGCAGTTTAAGATGTGAATAGTTCAATTAAAAGCAGCGACAAAAAGAAAAGTCTTCAGCCTGGATTTAAAAGTAGTCAGAGTTGCAGCGGACCTGCAGGTTTCTGGGAGTTTGTTCCAGATGGAGCATAATAACTGAACGCTGCTTCTCCATGTTTAGTTCTGACTCTGGGGACAGAAAGCTGACCAGTCCCTGAAGACCTGAGAGATCTGGATGGTTAATCATTTAGCAGTAGGTCAGAAATGTATTTAGGGCCTAAACCATTCAGTGCTTTATAAACCAGCAGCAGTATTTTGAAATCTATTCTTTGACACACAGGAAGCCAGTGTAAAGACTTCAGAACAGGAGTGATGTGATCCACTTTCTTAGTGTTAGTGAGGACTCGAGCAGCAGCGTTCTGAATCAGCTGCAGCTTTCTAATAGATGTTTTAGTGAGACCTGTGAAGACACCATTGCAGTAGTCGAGTCTACTGAAGATAAAAGCATGGACAAGTTTTTCCAAATCCAGCTGTGACATTAGTCTTTTAATCCTAGATATGTTCTTTAGGTGATAGTAGGCTGATTTAGTAACTGTTTTAATGTGACTGTTGAAACTCAGGTCAGAGTCCATGACTACACCTAGATTTCTGGCTCTGTTGTTTTGAACATTGCAGACTGAAGCTCAGCGCTAACTTTTATACGTTCTGCCTTGGCTCCAAAAACCATTACCTCAGTTTGATCTTTGTTTAATTGGAGAAAGTTCTGACACATCCAGTCATTGATTTGTTCAATGCACTTACTCAGTGTTTGAATTGGAGCATAGTCTCCTGGGGAAACTGTTACGTAAATGTGTGTCATCTGCATAGCTATGGTAACTTATTTTAAGTAGGTGTTCTTTGAGCTGACATTTAGCGATAGATTGTTCCCACTCACTCGGAAAGTGCTTTCTGTGTTTAGGTATCCCATCCCTGAGAGCAGCAGGTGTGGCAGAGGGACGCAACCGCCAAACACTCAGAAGAAGCATCTGGACCGCAAGGTCATTTTTTTCAGAGACTTATGAACAACACTTTAGCTGCACACATTAAGGGAGGCATTCACTAACGAGATATGTGTCTTAAAGAAAGTTGAAGAACATTTAATTTGATTAAAAAACCTCAAACTAGAAATGAAAGAAAACAGGACATTAGATACATCTCTAGTTCATCTGTTTTAAATGTTATTTAACTAATCCTAATGTGGCTAATCCTTTCCTTACCAACAACAGGAAGGGATCGCTGGCTTCATGACATGGAAGGATCTAGATTGGATCACCTCAAAGCTTCTGTCCAGCCAGCCGTCTCCCAGCAGTGACTTCGCCCATCGCAGGTAGGACAGAACGTATTCTCTTGTTTCTCTTCATCCTCACAGAACCACCCAGAACTTACCACGAGGTACTTCCCACATAAACTGGAGAAGCTCTAAGACAATTGTGGGATGAAAACCTCCCAGTACATGTTTACATAACTTGAGTAGAGAGGGGCTGTGTTTCACTTCCGCTGTATCTTTTCAGTCCGTGGAAGAATTTGAACTTGTGACCTTGTGGTCGCATGACTTCACTGTACTGAAGCTCTGGGTGCATCTCACTGACGAATATCTGTGACTTTAAAGCATGTTTACCTTACAGTTGTGTTTACGCTCCATGAGAACGTGCATTCATGAGGGTGTAGATCTTCTGGGACCTTCTACAAGCCGCTTGCATGTGAATGATTGGTAAGACATAGGATCATGTTGCTGGTTTAACAAGTGGTCACTTATACTGTAGTAGACGTTTATATTCATAGAGTAAATATTTATCCTGACAAATTGCCAAGAGGCTTGTGTATTAATATTTAATGTGTTGGCATGCCATTCATCACGCAGTATTACATAGAGACGACGTCCTGCAGTCTTGCAGTATTTGTTTCCCTCGTGGCAGTTATCGTTTAGCATTTCCAGCATTGGTTCTGATCCGACACAGCTTTCTTTGTTCTTTAGTCCTCCTTTTGTGAAATATCCCATACAGTTGCAGAAATCTCTTGAGTGTTGAAGTTATTTTCTCACTCGACTCTGATTTTATAATTCTCACTTGATTGCCGATGTCCACATTTCAGTAGCTTTGGATTGAAGCGTTGACTCTACTGCGGTGATCAGTTCTACTTAAATGATATGGAAATAAGAATTGAAAGCTTGTGCTATAAACTCTCTCCTTGCTGTTGAACACCTCCAGTGAAATGCTTACAGAATCTAGGTCATATGTAGGCAGACTTGTGAGATGATGACTTATTCAGTCGTTAACCTAAATGGACTGAATAAATGATGATATTTTGATGTAAAGTATTACTGAAGGCTGCATGGTGTCGTCCCGTGTGGCCTCCTGTGTGCGTCTCTTCGCACTCCGTCACATCGAGTAGCACTCAGCTATGCAAAACCCTGTCTCTGACCCTTTTCCAGGAAATATTGTCATGTACATTGCAATCTCTCTTGCATGATAGAGATCCAGCGTTGCAGAGCTAATGTTTCTTGCAAGGTGTGAAACACTTCAAGTCTTTATTTGACAAGACGCCTAAGTAATTTGGGCAGACGCTGTTCACATGATGTTCTTGTGAAAGCGCCTGCTTCCTTTTTTTACTCACCTTCGTTGTGTTGCAAAATCTGTTTCTTGGCAAACACAAGTATTCTCTCTCTGCCTGTCAGCACTGATCCACAGTAAAACTCTAGACATTACATTACATTACATTGCATTTAGCAGACGCTTTTATCCAGAGCGACTTACAATAAGTACATACGACCAGGAAGACACTGCCCTGAAGAAAACAGAATCATAAAGTACATCAGGTATCATAGAGCCAAACATTTCAAGTGCTACTCAGCTGGCTTTAGAGAAGCCAGTCCTTTATTAGTATATAAGTGCTTTGTTAGTAATTCTATGGCTCGAAGTGGAGTCGAAAGAGATGAGTTTTCAGTCTGGAAGGTGTGTAAGCTTTCTGCCGTCCTGATGTCAATGGGGAGCTCATTCCACCATCTTGGAGCCAGGATAGCAAACCCACGAGTTTTTGCTGATGGGAACTTGGGTCCCCCTCGCAGCGAGGGTGCAGCGAGTCGTTTGGTTGATGCAGAGCGGAGTGCACGCGCTGGGGTGTACAGTTTAACCATGTCCTGGATGTAGGAAGGGTCAGATCCATTCGCAGCATGGTATGCAAGTACCAGTGTCTTGAAGTGGATTCTAGCAGTTACCGGGAGCCAGTGGAGGGAGCGGAGGAGCGGAGTGGTGTGGGAACATTTAGGAAGGTTGAAGACCAGACGAGCCGCTGCATTCTGGATGAGCTGCAGAGGTCGGATGGCACATGCAGGTAGACCAGCCAGGAGGGAGTTGCAATAGTCTAGGCGTGAGGTGACGAGAGCCTGGACCAGAACCTGGGTGGCTTTCTGGGTCAGCTGGGGACGAATCTTCCTGATGTTGTACAGCGTATATCTGCAGCAACGGGTTGTAGCAGCGATGATATATTATTCTTTTATTATACGAACGATGATCCCCTAAACCTCCTTTCTCAACCTTATCAGTTTTCTATCTCTGAGTCTGCGGTTGCTAACAGTCTGTCCCGTTATCCAACAAACACAAACAATACGATTTAAGCCAGGAGGCTGTAATAGAAATGAGAGTATGTCTCTCACAAATGTGTGAATAATTCAAAGGATTCTGTTGTACCTCAAGCACACTTTAAAACTCTAACTTTCTGGGTACATGCAGTCTGCATATTTATCAGCAAGACTCGGTTCAAAACGTACTTCCCCGGCCTCACAGTGGTCAAACAAATCCGTTTCTGTAGGTTTAAAAATGACTCGTGGAAGAAGAAATACTACTAAATGAATTATCAGAGTAATTGACTAAGTACTTCAAAATGGTAACAGTACTTAAGTAATTGTACTTGGTTACTTTCAGCCACTGCTGCCAAGTTAAAGCAGTTTAACTTGGCAGCAGTGGTTGCTTAATAATGTCTCCGTCCACCTTAAACTCCAAACTGTGTTCACATAATGACGTTTGTGCTGAAAGCCCGGCGGCGCGTCCAAAAGCAAACCTGTGGTTTGTCAGGGTTTTAATTCTGTTTTCTGCCCGTAAGAGGCATCAACTTTCACTCGGGAGATCCTTTATCATTCCTGTTCAAACTGCGATTTCAAACAACCCGAAGCGGTGCTTTCATCTCAGTAAGATGGAGGAGATATCTGACCATTATCTCGATTCCGTAATATGTGGTCTGGCTCTTCAGGGGAAACGCAATGTGTGTGTCCTCTGTAGGTCTGTGGACTGCAGCACAGATACACTTCCCCTCAAAACACCTCCTCTCCGCGGCCCTCCTGATGATCTGCCTCCACTAATGGACCCGCCGTAAGTACATGACACCTATTGGTCTACTTGATGGAAGCTTTTTCTGGTCAAGATGGCTGCTTTCATGCTCAGATTCTGTGTTTTTTTTTTACTATCCCTGCTCAGGTGTGAAGGCATCCAGCTAACAACGGAGATAATCAGAGCGCAATTCTTGTCCGAGCAAGCTCTGGTCTCCAATAGTAACCTCAGTAAAGGTACAGCAGCCAGGTGAGTCTACAGGGACGATGTGTGTGTTACAGAGAAAGAGATCACTCATGCAATCACACTTAGAGACCTGGGAGGGAAATAATCTGCTGATACATTTACTGATTAGCCCCTAATTATGCTCAAGGCTTAATATGGTTATAAAGAGACCAACATATTTCTGTATCAGGCTGTAAACATGTTAATTTATCTTATAATGTTTGGAGTTTAAAGATGGTTGGGTCTACAGTAAACAACACATATTATCCTGGGCGTTTATAATACATAACATTTTAAGGGCAATTTTAGCCTATTTTGACAAATGTACCCACCATTGTAGTAGGGTGATTTCCATTTGAAACAGAAATGTAGATTTTCTTAAATGTTCTTACATTATGGTGAATGCTGGATCCGGCTCTAGTTTACCAATCGCTCCTTTGAACCAGTTCTCCTTCCTCAGCTCTTCTACACTAAAGTGAAATGTCTCTGTCACAGGCACCAGAGGGAGATTCAGACGGAGGCGACCCACAGCTCTCAGTTCAACCGGATGGGAGGAAGAGTGATGAGCCGGCTGAAGCAACTTGAAGTCACTGATGCAGCTTCAGGGGAGCACGGAGAATAGGATAACCTCCAAATGCATATAGTCAAATAAACAAATAAACACTATCACATGTATTGTATAACTTACCTTGCCTATAGGAGACTCTACACTGTTTCCCCTTCTGTTAAATAAAACCTGGTTACTCCCACGCTTAAACCTCTCTCCCACCTACTCAAAATGTCCAGTAAGCTCTCCTCCTGTGCTTTTAGAAAAGCCTGGGAATTCGTTATCCCTACACCCACACACCTCCATATATAAGCACAGCTCCAGGATCTCTAACAAGCCGCATCACATTACTGCATTCAGTTAACAAAGTACATTTATTCGCTGTAGTTCATGGTGTTGTGCTGTATGTCCAAACAAATCTGAGTGAGACTTTTATTTATGCATTGAAGAAACTTCACATTCGCTTTCCACTGCTTTGACATTATGGTTTTCAACAATGTTTTATCGTTTATTTAAAAGCAACACTGGGTCTTAATATTGATTTGTATTCACCTCTAATCTGTGTAACCACTCGCTGATTTGTCACCAGTCAAGGACTTGGCATTGTTTCTACATTTATCAGCGTTATCATTTAAAAGTTCATATTTATGTGGCGGAAAAAAGAAAGCTGCTCAGGTCAGAATTTAATTATGAAAAGTGCTGACATACTGTTTACTCACTTTGATGAGTCCAGTGTGTCTACTGTCCGCTAGAGGGAGCTCTAACTCTGTGATTTGACATGCATTTGTCCTCCAGTGAGTGTGTGTACTTAGTGCTTTAGACAAGTACAGTAAAGGAACATTGCTTATTTGAACACGGAGCCACATTTCACACACTTTTTACTATAAAAGGTCACATTGTTCAGACATGGGGTTGGATCCACACAGATACTAACGCCTATAGCCACATACTAACACCTATAGCCACGTACTAACGCCTACAGCCACGTACTAACGCCTAGAGCCACATACTAACACCTATAGCCACGTACTAACGCCTACAGCCACATACTAACGCCTATAGCCAAAGTACTAACGCCTACAGCCACATACTAACGCCTACAGCCACGTACTAACGCCTATAGCCACGTACTAACGCCTATAGCCACGTACTAACGCCTATAGCCACGTACTAACGCCTATAGCCACGTACTAACGCCTAGAGCCACATACTAACACCTATAGCCACGTACTAACGCCTACAGCCACATACTAACGCCTATAGCCACATACTAACGCCTAGAGCCACATACTAACACCTATAGCCACGTACTAACGCCTACAGCCACATACTAACGCCTATAGCCAAAGTACTAACGCCTACAGCCACATACTAACGCCTACAGCCACGTACTAACGCCTATAGCCACGTACTAACGCCTATAGCCACGTACTAACGCCTATAGCCACGTACTAACGCCTATAGCCACGTACTAACGCCTATAGCCACGTACTAACGCCTATAGCCACGTACTAACGCCTATAGCCACGTACTAACGCCTATAGCCACGTACTAACGCCTATAGCCACGTACTGTATAGCCACATACTAACGCCTATAGCCACGTACTAATGCCTACAGCCACGTACTAACGCCTACAGCCACATACTAACGCCTACAGCCACGTACTAACGCCTACAGCCACATACTAACGCCTACAGCCACGTACTAACGCCTACAGCCACGTACTAACGCCTATAGCCACGTACTAACGCCTATAGCCACGTTCTAACGCCTATAGCCACGTACTAACGCCTACAGCCACGTACTAACGCCTACAGCCACGTACTAACGCCTATAGCCACATACTAACGCCTATAGCCACATACTAACGCCTATAGCCACGTACTAACGCCTATAGCCACGTACTAACGCCTATAGCCACATACTAACGCCTATAGCCACATACTAACGCCTACAGCCACAGTACTAACGCCTATAGCCACATACTAACGCCTACAGCCACGTACTAACGCCTACAGCCACGTACTAACGCCTACAGCCACGTACTAACGCCTATAGCCACATACTAACGCCTATAGCCACGTACTAACGCCTATAGCCACGTACTAACGCCTATAGCCACGTACTAACGCCTATAGCCACGTACTAACGCCTATAGCCACGTACTAACGCCTACAGCCACGTACTAACGCCTACAGCCACGTACTAACGCCTATAGCCACATACTAACGCCTATAGCCACGTACTAACACCTATAGCCACATACTAACGCCTATAGCCACATACTAACGCCTACAGCCACAGTATTAACGCCTATAGCCACATACTAACGCCTACAGCCACGTACTAACGCCTACAGCCACGTACTAACGCCTACAGCCACGTACTAACGCCTATAGCCACGTACTAACGCCTATAGCCACGTACTAACGCCTACAGCCACGTACTAACGCCTACAGCCACGTACTAACGCCTACAGCCACGTACTAACGCCTACAGCCACGTACTAACGCCTATAGCCACGTACTAACGCCTATAGCCACGTACTAACGCCTATAGCCACATACTAATGCCTATAGCCACATACTAACGCCTATAGCCACATACTAACGCCTACAGCCAAAGTACTAACGCCTATAGCCACATACTAACGCCTATAGCCACGTACTAACGCCTATAGCCACGTACTAACGCCTATAGCCACGTACTAACGCCTATAGCCACGTACTAACGCCTATAGCCACGTACTAACGCCTATAGCCACGTACTAACGCCTACAGCCAAAGTACTAACGCCTATAGCCACGTACTAACGCCTACAGCCACGTACTAACACCTACAGCCACGTACTAACGCCTACAGCCACGTACTAACGCCTACAGCCACGTACTAACGCCTATAGCCACGTACTAACGCCTATAGCCACGTACTAACGCCTATAGCCACATACTAACGCCTATAGCCACGTACTAACGCCTACAGCCACGTACTAACGCCTATAGCCACATACTAACGCCTATAGCCACGTACTAACGCCTATAGCCACGTACTAACGCCTATAGCCACGTACTAACGCCTATAGCCACGTACTAATGCCTATAGCCACGTACTAACGCCTATAGCCACGTACTAACGCCTACAGCCAAAGTACTAACGCCTATAGCCACATACTAATGCCTACAGCCACATACTAACGCCTATAGCCACATACTAACGCCTATAGCCACATACTAACGCCTATAGCCACATACTAACGCCTATAGCCACATACTAACGCCTACAGCCAAAGTACTAACGCCTATAGCCACATACTAACGCCTACAGCCACATACTAACGCCTATAGCCACATACTAACGCCTATAGCCACATACTAACGCCTATAGCCACATACTAACGCCTATAGCCACGTACTAACGCCTATAGCCACGTACTAACGCCTATAGCCACGTACTAACGCCTATAGCCACGTACTAACGCCTATAGCCACATACTAACGCCTACAGCCAAAGTACTAACGCCTATAGCCACATACTAACGCCTATAGCCACATACTAACGCCTATAGCCACGTACTAACGCCTATAGCCACGTACTAACGCCTATAGCCACGTACTAACGCCTATAGCCACATACTAACGCCTATAGCCACATACTAACGCCTACAGCCAAAGTACTAACGCCTATAGCCACATACTAACGCCTATAGCCACATACTAACGCCTACAGCCACATACTAACGCCTATAGCCACATACTAACGCCTATAGCCAAAGTACTTCCCCATCGGAGCGCACTGACAGAATAGAATAGAATAGTTTAATGTCATTATACATGTACAATGAGATAAATGCTTCTCCCTTTCAAGGGTGCCATCAAAACAAAAACAAAACATCACAACATAAGACAACAAAATACACACAGCATACATACTTAGGAATAAGGGATAAAGGAATAAAGAATAAAGTGCAGTAATTATTTCCAGGGGTATACAAATAATAGTGTGTATTTATAATAATAGTAATGATATGTACAGAGTCACATTGATTCACATGTCAGGTGTTAAGAGCAATGATGAGAGGGCGGGTTTTAAAGGACAAAACTCACTTTCACAGAAGCTTAAAAATTAAAATTCATCGAGAAAAGGAATTCTATTATAAAGGTAATCACATTTTGACGCATTAGTACAGGTTGAGACCTGAAATACACAGGGAATTAACATTATAAATACATATTTAATTAAAGCCACAGCAATGATATGGATTGAATTAGTAATAGACAGTGTAATAATAGTAACAGGAATGTGTGTGAGAGGATGTGTGTGTGTGAGAGGAGACAGAGGGAGGAGGTGCATCAGCCCACAGTCATTTTGTATAATTCATCCAACCAGCACTCACTCTATCATTTCCTGTAAAGTCCCTCTTACAGTTCACCTTAAAGCTCTCACACCATTAATGTGCATTATTTCCCCCGAAATAAGGCGAAAATACACCCATGAAAAGCTGTGTTGCCGTTCAGGCCATTTATCCGTCACCCAGTTCACGTTTCACCCCAAAGTCCCTGACATCAACAAAAATACAACGAAAAGAAAAAGCAATCTGCTTCTACTGCCGTCTCGATTTACAACTCAAACCTACAGCAACTTTTAACGGCTTCTTTTATTCCCTTCTTTAAATACAATCTTTCCCGGCTCATACTCGTGGTCGGACGTGTTCTTCCTTGCGGCTTTTCATTTAAACCATTTCAATGAATTACTCCCTAAAACTGCCTGGGAGAGAAAGGGTGTCGGAGCAATCGCCCCTCAGAGATACTCCATCCTCCCATCGACTGCCAACCGAAGAACTTCTGTCAAAAGCTGAAATATCTGTAGTCCAACATCGAACAAAGTCTTTGGCTTAGTTCATGTTCGAAGGCTTGCTTTGTTTAGCCTTTGAATACAAAGCATTAACTCTTGAGACCTTGTTTTAAAAAACATGTTGTTTAAAAAATTGATGACTGTGAGCTCGACCAAAGAGAGGAAGGGAAGGACTGAAATGTCGAGGTGACATCAAATCCCCTCAGCCTTATCGCATGTAAACTATAAACAACTTTTTCAGAGTAATAGCCCTGACATCATCCCAGGCTTCAGCTGAGGGTCATTTAAATCTGCTTTAGGCCTTATGATAGAGACGAGTATTGGCGATGACAAGGTGCCCTGAACCATTGAAAGCCCGCCTAAATTAACATCGGTTGAAATTGGGTGCATTTGAGTGAGAGGTATTTAAACGAGTCTGCACAACACAGACGTGTCCTTGAGTCGCCCTCTCCAGCGGACTTATGATGGAAGCAGATCAGAGAAACTTAAACTCTGGTCATGCAATTTTACATCTACTGAAAATCAAAGGTTCAGTGGATTGCTTTTAGATATAAATCACCTCATTCAAAAGTTTCCTCAAGGCTCCATTTGCAGATACTAGATGGTGTTCTATCTGTTAGATGGATAAAAGAATATTCGTTCAACCAATTTTTGCACACTATTGGATTTTATTCTCCACTATCACATTTTAAAGAGGCCTTTTTTTTTAGTTTTCTCTTTCCTGTAGTGTGTTATTTAGGTTTCTGTGCATGTCAACAGTCTGCAGAGGCTACAATCCTAAAGTTACCTCCATAGGGAGTTTCTCAACAAGGCATTTTAAGTGAATTTGTTTTGAATTCACCATTTGGCCCAGTTATTTACTTTGCTGTTTCCACACAGAATATGAACAGGCACTTATCAGACACCTATCGCTCGCACTCTTGTTATCGAAGTGCCGAAAAGGCCAAAGTTGTTTGTAATAGAAAGAGTGAATAGAAATCACCGGAGTGAGCGATATGCAGTGGCTGTGGTTTCTTTGTTTGATGCACTTTCGCTTTCGGTATAATGAGTTGAATGAAAGTAAAAATGTGAATGACTTTCTGCTGACTTGTCCGCAGGCATTTAGTGCAAATGTCATAATATAGTTTTCTTCCTATACGAACATTCGTGATTCTTTATAATCATCTTGTTCAAACACCTGAAATTCTACTTTTGCTAATGACTCTTTTCTCCATCATATTTAAATCCCATGCTAAACTTAAATTGCTCTTAATAACCCTCATGCCTGGTTTGCAGTGATAATGTCGTGTTTTGAAATGTCAGGGTTCTACCACATAGCCTGAAGCAACATTGCTTTAACGTGACTCATCTCCGAGCTGTGGCTGCTTAACGAGGCCTAGGTTGTTAAATCAGCCGTGCTACAGTACAGTGTGCATTTGGGGCGAAACAGTGAACCCATAGGGGGCCTGTGATGCTTTTTGGGGTTTCCTATTTCCTGTAGTGTGCTCTATACGCAGTTTAGAGTCTCAGTTAAAGATGGACGAGGACTTGTATTTGTTGGCTTTATCAAATCAACAATATCACACTAATGTACCTTCAGTAAAAGCACTATTTTCTTTCATACCTTATCTCACATGATTTATTCCCAATATCCTAAAACTGAGATGACAAAGATGACTGGGTGTTTCTGTAGCTGAGCACATGTGAAAGTGGAGACGAGGGGAGAATCCAGCAGGCAGATGTCACAGAGCACTAATACTCTGCATTCTGAGAGAAAAGGCTAAAAGTAGTCAGGGCACACTTAAGTACAGTTTTGTAACGAGGCTAAGGGTTTATTTACATGTCCATTTCTGTGTTCATGTCCTTGAGCTAGATCTCTGCCTCATTAAATAATCAGGACTCATTCTGCGTGCACATATTTAATTGAGCTAATGATAAAGGACTATGCTGATTAGAAAGGAGTTGTATTGCAAAGTAGAGACATTAGTATGAGTTGATGGCCGTCTACCACGTGGTACTTCCTATTTCTCTACCTTTTGTTCAACAGTGGTTTTGATTCGAAGGATCTGAAATATACTTCTAATCAATACCTAGAAATGCATTTACTTCAGAGGATGTGTGATTTCTGTTTAGTTAGATTGACGGTAAACATAAAACGCCGTGCTTTTTATTTCCAGGTAGTGAGGGGTGTGCACTGAAGCATTAAATAGGCCACCGACACAAAACAGGGACCACATTAATCCCCCTGACATTTCTCCATACAGAAAAACAAATGTTTTGATGGGGGGGGGAGCAAACAGCAAATAAGCTTTTTTCTATCAAGGCGACTGGGCAGGCCTCGGATTAGTTTTTCTGAATGAAAAGAGAGACTGATACAGAGGCAGCAATTTATTTAAGAATGTTTCTGATTCATTGAATTGAATACACATGGACTATTCTGGGCCTCTTAGTCAGAGTTAAGAGGACCTTTACTAAGCCATCTGTATTCTTTGACCTCTGCTGTATCAGAAGAGTTATTTACGGTTGTTTTTCTCTGACGTGCTTTCTATTTTAAGGTAGAGCTTCAGGAGACGTTGGGGTCAAGACCCAAATCTGTGCTGCTGGCAGGCATGTGCAGGACTTCCCGTTTCCTCATTAGAGAATGTCCTGTTCTCCTTTCTTCATACGTGTCAGTACTCGCGAGTTTGTCAAAGTATCTGCCCCTTTTGCCCCTGACGCAGTTGTCTATCTATTTCGTTCACTGGGTAAATGAAGTGATTGTGATTCAGAGTAGGTCCCCTTCATTCAGGGAAGCAGTGAGAGGGATGCTGGGATGGAAACAAAGCAGCGATTGTTAGATGAACGACCATATGTCAGGTCACTTTAACTGTCTGTGAAAACAATTTGCTTCATACATTTATATTTGATTTGTTTGAATGACATTTCTAGAAGAAAGGAGGTTGAGACACCCAAACAATATCCATAATAATGCCTTAAGTTGCTGAAAGCGAGTTCACAACAGCACAGTGTCATTGACAGTCCTTTTTAATAAGGGTCATTAGAGTAGGTTAATCCTCTGACCAGACTGTAAGGTCAGGAGCAATACACACTAGTCTTATATCTGTCTTCAGTAGTGGAAGATAATTAGAAACCCTAAGTGGTCTTAACATCAGTTGCGTTTCAATGAAAGCCAACTCTCAGTAACTCAAGTAGAAAGCTCCACTATATGACTCGAACGCTCACACATGTTCTCAATAAACACCTGAGGACTCCACCTGCTCCACTGGAGAGCCGAGAGGGAAGCATTACTTTCAACAACTGTTACCAATGCATGAGTGCTTTAGGAGAAGCTGGTATTTTATGTAAGACACAAAACCACACCAGACAATCACAAGTGTGGTTACTAGCTGCTTGTTTACCGCTAATTATCTCAGTAACCGCAGCACCGACACAGGAAGAGAGCTTTACAGGCTCCGAGTCATGTATCCAATTACTGAGCTAGAAACACAGTATTCCCAGTGAGAGTCTGTGGGACAACAAATCCTTCCTTACTCTCATTTGATTAGTTTGTGTGCAGGGTAGATCCTCTGAGATTGGGAGATGTGGTCAACACAACGAAACGATAGGGAAGTTGTTGGTTTTGAGACATATGGATGCTGTAGGTCTTCTTAACACTGTTCCTAATTACTCTATATATGACTGCATGAACTGTCCAGTGTGGATGCCCTCAGCAGCGATGAAGAGCTCGGTCCTCAGTTTGAGAATCCTTCAGAGTGTATACTGTTGTATCATTTACTCGCCTTACAGTACATTATGTACCACTGCTGCTGCACATTTGAGTCCACCTTAACAAGTTTCTCTGATTGGCAGGGACTACTTTTTAACTTTGTGTATGTGGTGTTTTTCCATCACCACAGCATGTTAGAAGTATGACAAAAGAATACGAGTGCCAGATGTGGCTTCCTTGAAAACGTGCATGCTGTCTGGATTAATTCATCTTGACATACAGTAAGCAAAAGAAACATTATATTCAAAGATATACTTATTTCTAAGGTTTAAATGCAGCTCTCCTGGCGGCTAATTATGATTCTTTTAATTGCCTTACCTGCCTTAATTATACCTATATGCGGCTAAATGCACACTTAGACAGTGAGACGTTAAACAATATTGCAATTAGAAGTAGAAGAATTTAAAATAATTGGTCGTAGAAAGAATTCAGTACAAAGGCATTGTATTAAAGCCCATTAGTAGTAATTAGCATGCTAACCATGGACTTATATCAGCTTGTTCTTCTCAGGTAGGAAGAGGTGATGAAGTCAAGGTGTTTGCATTTCTGTCTCATCCTGTGACAAATTACACGACAGCGTTTCTTCTGCTAATATGCAATATTTGCTGCGCTCCACTACACATACACAGAGTGACAAAGGCACAGAATACTAATGAATACCACACAGTCTTATCATCGTGTTTTTAAAGCTAAATATTCCTCCTACCTGTGTAAAACAGACGCCCAAACAATTGAATGCACTGTTTGATCTACTGATCATCGCCCAGAGAGCACAAGGTCAAACCCCCCGTGTAAAGTCAGTGCACGCCTGGTACTAAAAGGACTATTTGCTATCTGTTTTTACGTCTGGCTCCTCTTCTCTCCATCTGCCTTTTTAGCATCAGAGCTTCATTTTAACAACTACCTTTAGTTACGACATCCCCCACCTCCAGCTCTCACTCTAGATTTTTATCTGACAGACGCTTGAGAGAAAGACTTAAAGCTCTCTCTGCTGTCGAGTTAAATTCAACTTGACCTTGACGAGTGTTTTTTTCCTTCTTCTGGTCTCATGTTTCTATAATCGATGTTTCGTAAAGTTAATTTAATGTTTCCTCATCCAGCAGTAATAGCAAATTGTTGAAGCTATTAAAACTGCTGAGTTAATTAGAGCGCACATTTCTATAAACTCCTAATTGTTCAGGCGTCTGTTTGCAATAAAGAGGAATATATAGTGAGCAATATTAATGCTTTACCTTTACTGCAGTGTAGTGCTGTCGTGCTAAGATCCCACACAGCTTCATTAGGGGACGCAGTGGGCTGTGCGTTTGATCATCAGCTCCAGGGGGCGTTTGGGAACTCCAGTTCGAAACCCGCTCCCGCCGCCACTGCGTCAGGCCGTTGTGTCCTTGGGCAAGACACTTCACCCGAATTATCAATTTGATATCAATGTGTACTTGTAAAAGCGCCTTGATGACTTCGAGGTGTGAAGATGGCCGGTGTGGCGCAGTGCACTGTGTATTATCAGATCAAGGGGGTGAAACCCGCCGCTGCTGCGTCTGTAAAGCCGTTGTGTCCTTGGGCAAGACACTTCACCTGAACTTTACATGACCATTGTACGTTGTATGTTTGATCTGTATGTGTAATGTGTATTTGTAAAGATTATTATTACTAAACTAACCTTTGTATTTCTGCTAGAAATCTAAGAACATTGAAAATAAGATGTAGATTATTCATTATTTTGTGCATTTTTGGCAAAACCCCTCTTTGGCCTTTATGCATACAGTATCAACCAAAATGAAATGACACCATGTTTAGTTTTTTAATGCTTATGTTTATTTAAACACACCTGATTTGGAGTCACTGCCAAATCAGGTGTCACTCCCTAAATAGTCACATTTAAAGGTGGGGTCGGTCATTTTGGAGAAACCGGCTCGAGTGCGCTAGAATTTGAAAATACACAGCCGGAGAAAATCTGCCACTTCCTCACAGAGCCCCTCCTCCAACACACACGAACACGCACATGACCAATGAGGGCACGAGATAAGTTTGTGCCCCGATGGAAGGCTGACAGGCAGGTAGGCCATCCAGTTACTTTAGCCAGATGATTGGTCGAGCTTTTTACAGCGCCACGGCTTCCACAGATGGCTTTCTTTATGGATTTGTTGTCAAAGCACTTCAGATATTCATTGCTATCAGGATGTTAAGAGCATTCCATGGAATATAACAACAAGTGCATCTCGAGCCGGTTTCTAAAATGTACCTACCCCACCTTTAGGGTAAATGAAAACATGGCCATACATTGGAAAGAGAGAGTTGAAGTCGACAGACAACTGTTTAACAAAGGTTAATGGAGATATGAGTCAAATGACCAGCATTTAAATATTGTGTGTGTGACACTGACACAGTGCTGCAGGAAGGAGTCGTAGAACGGAGGAACGCGTCGGCATGTTCGCACTTCGGTTCGCTTGTGTTGAAGTCAATGGGGTTTTTGTTGGATGCCTGAAATAAGGGCTTTTTGTGGAGCTGTTTAGGATGCCTAAAGCGCTCTATGTATGTATGTTGTCTTGTCAGTGTAGATGGAATAAGAAGTGTTTCTCTTGTGCAGAAATGTTGTAAAAGCATTAATACAAAAAGTAAATATTCTGAATATACTTTACTGAGATACAAATGAAGTTTCTAGCATTTCGATTAAGCCCCTGAGGTTTTCAGAGGATCCGGCGGCGCTGACAGTCCCTCAGATTTCATCACCAAAAGGCAATTACGCCCGTGCGTTATCTTCTAAAGATATCAGGCGACCATGTCAGCGTGCCTCTCCTCCACTGTGCTGTGCATGTTGTCACAGTGAGCAAACACCAAGAGTCTGTTGCTCAGTGTCCAATCAATCTGTGCCGAAAATCTGTCCTACCATGCCTGCCTCCATCCTTGTATATCAACCCTGAATGGAGAGCTTTTCATCAGAAATTTACAAAACTGCAGCTGAGAAAGATAAAGAACTAATATAATAGAAGACAATGTGATGAATCAGAAATTATGTAACGAATGAATTCATGCAGTGAAAGGCAGGTGGAGTGATCCAAGGTGAAGGCTTTACAGGCAAATTCAAGTTATAAGAAGAGATTTAAAAGACATTTTTTTGACTCTGCCTGGTCTTACAAAGGCTCAGGGGAACCTTTAAATCAATTAGAAAGCACAGGGGGTATACACTTCTATCTAAAGCAGGGGTCCCCAAACTTTTTCCTGTGAGGGCCACATAACTTTTCCCTTCTCTGATGGGGGCCGGGGTCAGTTTATGAAATAAATAATAACCAAATAACCCTCTCTGGGTTCTTCACAGTAGATTTTATTATGATTAAATTGGTTTATACTCAGAATGACTCATTCAAGTCAGAAAAGTGAGCTCACCTATGTGTGTTCATCAGTGTGAACCGTGGGCCTGCATCTGGCTGGTGAGAAGTTGAATGTCAGGTTCCATTCTAGTCACAGCCAGTCTCAAACACTGATGCAGATGTTCATCTGTCAATCTTGATCTCATGGGAGTTTTCAGGTGTTTCATGTGTGAAAAGGCTCGCAGATATACGTGCTGCCAAAAAGTGTAAACATCTTCATTGCGTGTTTTTTATGTTAGGGTGTCGTTTGGGAGGGCGGCATAGAAGTCAATGAGACTGTTGGGCTTGAATGAGTCTTTCATCACATCACAGTTCTGTAACTCGGCCAACTCAAACTGATAAGAAGGCTGGGCTTCATCGATGTCGGCAAGAAAGGGGTTCTGGAAAGACGGATTTCATTTGCATTAACATGTAGTATCCGGAATCGCACACCGAACTCCGCCTTCAGCATTTCCAGTGCTTCCACACACTTTTCAGCTGGGAACCGGACCGCTGGGTTCTCTGCAGAGAGCTTTTGGGTAGCAGGGAGATGGAGGAAGTTGTGCTTTTTCACTTGTTCCAAAAGCAGCACAAGTTTCACCTCAAATGCTTTTATGTGAGAATACATGTCGCAAATGAGTTCCCCCTGGCCTTTAGCTGCAAGTTAAGGCTGTTCAGCATTTCTGTCACGTCTGTTAAAAATGCGAGGTGCCATTTCCATTCTGGGTCGATCAGCTCTGGGACCGTTTTGTCTTTGAATGAAGAAATGCGTTAGCAGCTCGTAAAAACGCCTCAAAGCTCTGCCCCGGCTCAACCATCGGACCTCTGTGTAGCACATCGTCGTGCGCAGACTCCAGTTCAGACAGGAATTGTTGGAACTGCCTGTGTTTAAGTCCCTTTGCTCTGAATGCATGACAGGTTATCCACAACCTTCATGACAGAATCCCACTTCAACACTTTGCAGCACAGTGCTTGCTGGTGAGGCAGTGGACTTGTAGCGGGGCGGTGAGACCCCGTTCTTCCATCTCCCGGTTCCCAGCTGGGCATATGCATAACCCCCGATTTCTTCAATGCGTTTGGTGACTGTACTCGCCGACAGACTCACGGTATTAAAGACATCTTTCTTCTCGGGACACACTTCTTCCGCGACAGCATTCAAACATTTCTTGACAAACTCTCCATCAGTGAAAGGTTTACCGCTGCTTGCTATCAGCTGAGCAACCCGGAAGCTGGCCCGAACGGATGACTGGTTCAGCTGAGCTTAGCGTACAAATGTATTCTGCTGATCTAACAGTCCACTTTTTAGCTTTGAGAGTTTGTCTGCTCGCATTTGGCCTTGGAAGTTATCATACTTGTCTTTGTGACGGGATTCATAGTGTCAAAATAATGGTTTGACCACTGCAGGTTAAAGACCCTGCATTCTGAATCCATTGTTCTCTTACCTAACCTTTTCGCCATTATTCCGTTCTATTTGACAGGGATTCGCGTGGCCAGACTGAAACAAAATCATAACGCGTCTCTGGTATTGTTCAGGGGGCCGGGCCAAATGTGGAGGCGTGCCGTATCCGGCCCGCGGGCCTTAGTTTGGGGACCACTGATCTAAAGCCTTCCTGCAGAGACTTTAAATCTGATATGCAATTTTTAGTATTCATTGTAATTTTCACGTGTCGTTTTCAGTGTTGTGACTACCTTTGTTATTCAGTGTTGAAGCCCAGGTTCTGTATTTCAGGTTGTATTCTGATTATATTCCCTACACCCTGACATCCCATTCTGCTCTGAGCGCTTTTCTGATTTATTTAAAGATACAGCGGATGTTACTCACGCGTCTCCATCTCCTCAGGCGTCGGTCAAACCAGCTACGACTTGATTTAACCCTGGCACTCAATTTCACTATCGTCTAATCCATGGAGTCAGGTGTTGATGGGGAGCTCACTCTTGTGAAGCCACACACTTAGTGGTACATCTCCGTGTTGGAGCACATGCAGCAGGAGTGACCTCGGGCGCTAGAGAAATTGCTTTCGGAGGTCAGGAAGAGGTTAAAAAGGACAACACGGGGCAAAACGATGTATATATCAGGCTGTTTGTGGACCGAAACGTGTCCGACATGCATTCTATAGCTTAGGAAATGCATTTGAAAGACAATGTATGTACATAAATATCATGTAGTAGTTTATCAGAGGATATAATGCAGTGTTGTTTCTCAGTTCCTGATCTCAGATACATTTCCATAGCCTGAACTCCAGTGATGGAAGCTGCAGTGCGACAGCCACCTTTTAAATATGTGGAATACTTTCAATTAAAGTGTGCTTTAGAGCTGCCTAAGTGGGATTTGTGCTTCATCAGTGTGTGTATGCCCTCCGGGGAGGATTAAGGCCCATAGCACAGTTTTAATCTCTGATACAGATTACGCTCCGGGTTTCTACGAAAGGCTGCACTACTGTCAGATACTGTATCAGTGCTGAGAGATGTCTGTTGCATTCAAGGTCTTAATTCATGGCCAGTCGTTTTACTATGCAACACAAAGGGTGTTTCTTTCTTTATCACAAACCTCTGAAGCTTCTTTTCTAACAACACCTAGTGTAGAAGTGCCAGCTTTAACTCTGATTTAGCCCTTATTAACACGTTCCTCTTAACAAGCCTCTGGCGCCTCTGGGACCCTTTTCACACACTCACACATCTCTACTGAATCAAATTGTTTTTAAAAGTATACTTATTGCTGTGAAACTAAATTAAAAAGTAAAGATCAGTAGCACTGCGGCATGTCATCAAATATATAAGCCTACAATAAGTTTAATCGCATATGGACTCATAAACAGATGAATAAAGATAACTGTAGACAAAGCTGTTCATAAATTGGAATTGTGTAAGCCATGCAGCATTTTCCTATATGTTTTCATACTGTCTGCAGGATAAACACTCAGCCTGTGTGGTGCCTTGCTCACCGTCCCGTCAGCAGTAGTTTGTGAAGCTGCAGACGGTTTTTTCTCCTGCTCTCCACCTGCCCAGGTCCCCTTCCTCTCCAGCACTGCACACAGCAATTGTCCTGTCACCAGCCCACTTTTCCGGCCCTCGGGCTCCAGAGTCACGGTCTACTTCCGACCGCTTATAGAGATTTGCTGCTTGGATGGCAGTGAACTCAACAGGCTTTCAGTGCAGGCTGACCTACTGGCTTCCATAGCTCGGGCAGAAAGCTTAGCTAATGGTCTGCTCGCTAAGCCCGAGCTGGGATAGCATGCTCAGCCTATCCTCGCAGAACCTACTGCATTTAGTTTCCCTTTTGGTGCATAGTTTTATGTAGTTTCTTTGTGTAGCATTGGAGTAAGGCCAATTGGTTGCAGCAGGTTTTCTCTCCTTCACTTTCTGTGATGACATGCTAGAGATCGTAATGTTTGCCGGTCACACCACCACTTCACTTCAGACTGAAATAACTCAGTAGTATCTGATGTTATACCAACACATATGTCATGGTCCCAAGAGGATGATTCCTACTGACTTGAACCATATCTGAACTTTTCTATGAGGCTCACATTTGTTGTTCTGTATCAGGAGTTAGAGAATCGCCTGCGTGACATGTTGTACAAACACTCATAGTTATTTACTTTTGGTTGAATAAACTGTCTTTATTTGGTCCAATCTCAAATGCCCTTAGTTAGTTAGTCGAAGCAAGATTTTAAAAGTGTAATGTTCCTATGCAGCACAGGGTATAATGCTTACGCCATCAATACTAGGTTGCAGTATGTGAAATATGACACACACACACACACACACACACACACACACACACAGATATATTCAGTTTGATTTCAATCTAAATGGATTTTTCTGCAACTGCTCAAAAGTATTTAATCATTAAAAATATTTGCAAATGTGCCAAATAATCACTGAATAATTTGTTCAGTCATGTAGTGTGAGGCAACCCTGTATATCTGCATCGTAAACGCCCACAGTGGGTCGCTTTAACCTATATATGTGAGCATGAGTGCACACGGCGAGTCATAATCTGTCGGCTATCATCACTGTCGAATCCCTCCGAGATCACACACATGTGCAGGAGGGATGAGCGACACAGCTGCTGGAGAGACAGAGGAGGCTGCGGATTACTCAGGGTTACCCACTGCTGTGTGTGTGTGTGTGTGTGTGTGTGTGTGTGTGCGCATGCGTGTGCGTTCCTGTGTGCGTGCGTCAGTCTTTGTGAGGACAAAATACTTATATCTGCCAATTCCTTCTGTCTGTCTGGGTATAAGACTTGACCTGCTAGAGTAATGTGCATTCTCCCGCCCCATCGCTATCCATCCATCAGTGATATCTACTGCATGGCGCTTCTGATAAACACTGATGAGATGAAATATTGATTTCCCTAGCGCACAAACACACACTCACACCTATACACACACAGTGCCTCCCGCCTAATAAAAGGAACCCACAACCTATTTCACAGCCTCGCTGTAGTTTATGATTTGCTTGTGGCAACGTCTCGCTTTATTCCTGTGTCCAGTATCTCTCATGAATCAGACAGATGGAGATACATTAGGAGATGCCTTTAACAGGTGGCTGTTGTTGACAAATCAAACAGAATATACCCACATGTGTGTTTTTGTTGTGGATTTGGAAAGGATTTTGGATGTGCTGCCCAACATATTTCCTCTGGGAGTACAGACTGCCAGAGTCACTGCTGCGAGCCATTCGGTCCCTCTATGATAGAGTTGTGTTCCCCATGAAAGAAAGTGCATTTCAGTTCAGCAGAACCTCCTCTCCTGTCTTGTAGCATTCTGAGAGTTTAAAGGTGCAGCTTAAGTCTGGAGGGAGTCTGGTTCACTGACATGTAGGTGTTATCTGCTCTTTGCTGATGACACTGTCCTTGTGGCTTCTGCTAACTGTGATCACTGATGTGCACTGGAGCGGTCTGTCGGCCGTGTGCTGCGGGTCACTTCAGATTACTTTAGTGCTTGAGTAGGAAGCTCCCTGGGCACCTCTCTTTGTAGATGCTTTGCTCAGACTGATCCAGGACATGCTGGCCTGGAGGCACCTGGGAGAAAGACATCGGCCTTCTCTGCTAATAGTGTTTTCACCGATACCTGGCTAGAAAAAGCAGATAGAATTGGAATTGAAAGGATGCACCTTATTATTTCACATTCTCATCAACAAGACTTACAGTAGAGCCACATGCAAATGCAGAGTTGTGTGTTGCACATCAAATCTGCACATTTAAGTGTCATTATTTTCAGAGATGAGATGCAAACCTCAGCCTTTCCACCTCTCACTTCTTCCTCTAGACCAGTGGTTCTCAAACTTTTTCTGTCAGGCCCCCCCCCCCCCCTCCTTTGGCCCCCCCAACACAAGTCAGGCTCAGTGGCGGCGCCAGAGATTTATTTTGGGGTGCTGTGGGGTAGCTTGACGTTTCATAGAGGGTGCTCAAACATTTAGGGTTTCCCATTAAGGTACCGGTCGCTACAGTGGAACTTTCTACTGCAACACTCCCCACACACATACACAGTGTTACAATGAAGGCTCGATAATCAGCTCACGGCATACAGGTGTAAGCAGGGGTCAAGTGCTATTTTTATAGGTGGTGTGTGGACCTCACATAAAAGCATCAATCTGGTGCACTTTCAGAGCAAAATGAAGAGACCTATGGATACATCTCTCAACACAGATTCACTATTTCTTTATGGATATTTTACAAATCACCCTTTTAAATTCTATTCTTTTCTTACTGTCGTATAGTATTTCATAGCTGTTTTTCATTTATTCTCTTATTTTTTTATAACTATAATGATCATATAAACGTGTGCCTCGGAAATAATTGTTTACATTAATGGTGACCAAAACGTTTGAGACCCACTGAGATAACACTGAGAGAGTCCTTTAGCTCTCTCAGTCTGACAGGAGAGGACTCTCCTCCACCTTGTTGTTGAAAAAACTCCTTATGTCCGTTAGCGTAGCTTGCTAGCACCAGAAGCTAACAACAACGATCTCCGGTACCGGTGCGCTCTCTCTCTCTCTCTCTCTCTCTCTCTCTCTCTCTCTCTCTCTCTCTCTCTCTCTCTCTCCTCTCTCTCCTCTCTTCTCTCTCTCTCTCTCTCTCTCTCTCTCTCTCTCGCGCATAAAATGGCTCGTTCCACACACACACACACACACACACACACACACACACACACACACAACACACACACACACACACACACACACACAGAGCCGAGCTTTAATGAAACACAGAGACTCAGATATATATATATTTTTTTAATAACCATTTTTCCTCCTGGTCTCTCGCGCCCCCCCTGGCACGCCTCTGCATCCCCCTGGCACGCCTCTGCGCCCCCCCTGGCACGCCTCTGCGCCCCCCACTTTGAGAACCACTGCTCCAGACTTTCCCGTCAGAGAAGCCTTGTTTCTTTCTGCTTTGTGACTAAACTCGGCTCCACAATCAACCGATGCTGCCCTTCATCTGGGCGAGGACACTTCATCTGGGCGAGGACACTTCATCATGTGCAACCCTCCCTTTAACTCAACTACTATCATCAAGAAGCTCTTGATCTGAGCGCATACACCCAGCTCCAATCACCTCACAGTGAAGAGTGTTGTTGAAATATAAAACCCAGTCTCCGGATAAATGTTTCAGACATAGTATAGTGCCACACTTCTGTACCCTATAAAAACAAAATGTCAAAAGACAAAGGAAGAACACAATACAGGATTGAAATAAAGCAAAAATAATAATGCTATTGCTTGCCAAACTTTACAGACAAAAGGTTCTGGGCCGTTCGTTATGCAATATCTCTTACCAAGAAGCTTGTAAATATGACACCTTAAAATCCAATCGGAGGCTGGTGTTTGGGGCGCGAGGTCTCCCAGGTGTTGCTTTCTGACACCAATAAGACAGACTGTTGCTCTGTAATGAGCTGAGAAACTGCATCCCACTCTCTGCTCCTCTGGCGGCAGCCGTGTCACAGGCCTCGTGCTATTTTTGACAAGAGCAGAAAATACATGTCCGTTGTGCTCAGTCGGGAAGAGAGAGGACAGCCGGGCCGCGGCTCTGTGTGCTCTGGCACCGTTTCACTGTGTTCTCTGACAACATTCACTGAGAGCTTTGTGTTTATTTCCACGCAGATGTTCCAGCATTACAAATACAGTCGCTGTTCACTGTCTTGTATTTTCAATATGGCAATATTGGTTGGAGGGTTTAGCAGCACTAGTCAATTATCTTCAAGAGGACTTGACAGCGTGTCTTATTATTTTATGGCACTTTATATGTACCTCACTGCCACGAAGAGAGAGTATTTTGTTATTGGAGCAGCTGCCCATATCCATTTAAAAGTACTTTAGTAGTGGACATGGGGATTTAGTTCATACACATGTCACGTTCTGTGTAAACTAACATCAACACAGAAGTAATTGTTTCCTGAATGTCACCAAAAATGTCCATTTATATCTTCTTTCACATATCCACTCATTTTCTGTCTTGGACATTTTGTTATTTATGGCTTGGCATGCTCTTCGGGATAAGAGTGTCAGCGCTGTCTGCACAACAGCGACGTTTGAGAGATGTGTTCCTGCAGTAGCGAGGCTCGGCGTGTACGTGATGACTGCAATCTGTCTTTTCAGTCGCTGGCTTCAGATCAGCAGCTCGTGGCGGCTGGTGGGATTTGGTGGGCGAATGAAACGCAACAGCTGATGTTTTGATGATGCAATCCCAGCATAAAGTGGGTAAGCACATCATCAGCAGCTCAACGGTCGCTTCTATTTTGTTCTTTACTCAGCAGTTCAGCCCGGGGGTGCATGTGCATGACTCCACAGCACAGAAGGGGAATTCTGTATCTATGTTATCCGCACTGGCATAAAAACGTGCCATCTCCAGCAGCGGAAAAAATTGAATTTTTACTCAAAGAAATGATTGCTGATAGCATTTTTCGTCTGTTTACTTGCATTCAGTGGCGGCTGATTCTGTTGACTTTGTTCTGTGGTTTGTTTAGTCCAAACAAACATAAAAGACAGAGTCCAGATGCAGGAAGTGTTTAGTATAAATCAGACTGTTTTCTATCAGAAGGGACATGAGGCACAGAATGAAAATGGTGTCATATCAATATTTAAACTTCACCCGTGCAATATGTTTACATTGGATGAAATGACTGCATTTTAGTAACATGAAGGTTTACGTATCCAAGTCACCATTTGATGCTGCCGTTCCTCTCAGCGTTTCAGCGCCTTTCAGCTTCTTGTTTTGGTTTTACAGCCGGCAACTTATCCATTTGGTTCAGTCACACTGCTCTAAGTACTTTAGTATAAATACTGATAGGGAAATCTTGCACCTAGTGTGTATAAAATGTCTTTCTAATTAGGTGTGCAATGATCGAAGCCTATTTCAAGGCCAGAATGTTTTTTTAATACCTTTTTAAAGGGATATTTTGAAGTGTTGAGTTCAGTGTTGTGTGAGGTACTTTTTAAAATAAGCTTTTACAGCTGACTTTGTCTATCAGTTTTATTTATAGCCATTCTCTTCCTCTGGACTTATCCGTTAACAAAACACCCTTATTATATATAACACCCTGAGATACATTCATGTTGTAGCCCTGATCCCAGAGTCCAACACCATGTGACAAAGTGTTTGTGTTCTGCTAAATTATTCCGGGTCACTGCTGTGAAAATAGAAAAACAAGCCTGGGCAAAGCGAGCAGACTTCCTGGAAACTAGATTAATTGGCATTTACTTTTCCCTCAAGCACCAATGACAGAAACACAGCGTACCCAGTCATGGCACTGTCTTAGAAAAGGTTTCCAAATGACATTTTGATATGCAGTGTTACCTCCTGCCAACAAGAATGAGCAATTAAGGCATGTTGCACTCAAAGAAGAGAGGCAACGCTTGGCGAAAATCACACAGTGTGGCTAACCCCTAAAAAGCAATTAACACCTGCTCTCGTACCCCCACTCACCCCTCCTGGCTGACAATAATTATTTCCCAACTCTCACTCGTCCATTAATTCAAAAACACAGCATGTGTGTGTGTGCCTTTTCTGTCCTCTGTGCATCCTAGAGACAAGAACAACTTTTAGGCTCATGTTCAGACACAGTTTGTAGGGCAACAACATAGAACATGTTCCCGCTATATGTTAATTCCTGAGTATTTATTTATACTCTGTACAATCCTCCAACTCTCCCTCGAGAGGAGGACACACACACAGACAGACAGACACACACACACACACACACACACACACACACACACACACACACACACACACACACACACACACACACACACACACACACACACACACACACACACACACACGCACAGTACAGAAGGCCTCCTAGCTATTCCTGCTGCTTCCATTACAGAGCAGCAGCAGCAGCATGGTGCATTTGCTGATGCACTGCACTTAGAGGCAGGTGTACGCCTGCTCTCTCTCTCTCTCTCTAAAAAAGGTACAGAGGTCTTTCTGTGACTCACATATGATGTTGCTTTTACTCTGAAGGAAATGCAGGAAATGAATTACAATCATAAATATCTATTCAAGGTACTCCCTCCTGTGCACTCGTGCTAATTGTAGCTCCTATTAAGCCCCGGCCTGATTTTCTTTCATTCTTTTTTGTACGAACACATGTTTTATAGGAGCTTTAAAAGTTTCTCTACGTCAAGCAAATGTTTAATTTACTGATAGCAAAGTAAGTCTGCATGGATTCAGCTCCACATGCACTTTGATGCTCTTGCAAGCGGTCTATTATTTTTATTCTTAAAGATATTTCTTGCCCTTTTGGTCTTTCGTCGACAAAGGACAGTGCAGAAATAGGGAGAGAAAGAGGATGGCATGCAACAAAGACTTGAAGATGAAGATTGAATCTGGACTTTGAGGTTCTATTTCCTGCACTGTAACTATTCAGTAATGAAGGCGCTCTGTGTTGACCTTTAAGGGAATGAAAGGCCTGAGAGTCTAGTGGAGGACGCCGTCAGAGCTCATTAGCTGAGTTGCACTTTTCACTTTTATTTAATTGCATTTTCTGGATTATAAATTCTTCCCACAATCCTTTACAAAGATTTGAAAATGCCTCTTTCTGGTGCATGTTTTGTTATCGTTGCATAGAGCCAGGCTAACTCATCTAGTCTAACGATCAGTGGTATTATCATCCGATTGAATTTTTTTCATTCCTGCTTCAACTTTAGGACCACTCAAGTTCTACATACTTGTAGCTACATCAGATTTAGGTCTTTTGTGGATTAGTGGCCTGAAAGCTGGTGTGTTGCAGCTGGTTTAACAACATATTTGAACACAGAAGACTTTGTTGTGTACGAATGTTCAAAATGAAAAGTGTCCTCCAGTTGGCCTCGGCTGCTAAGTTGCCTTTGACTTCAGTAAGCTGCTGTTCGTATTGTCTGATTGATGTTTAGTCGCTGCTGCTCTATTGAGAGGTTCCCTTTTCCCTCCTCCACTGGGAGAGTAAACAGAGACGGCAATATGAGAGGACACAGACAGAGAAGTGAGGACAGGAGACAAATTGTCCCGAACATTTGTCTGTTTTGGAACGGCGATGATTTTTTGATGTCCATAAATACTGTTTTATATATTTATGGAGAGAACAACAGAGGGAGAAGGAGAACAAGAGAGAAGCCGTTCTTTCTCTGCGCAGTTGAACTTTGGGTAATAGCGCCAAGCCTTTCAGAGGAGGCATGATTTATTTAAACGGGTTTACATGAGGGAGCCACATCACGCAGTTAGCCACTCTTCTAATTCTTTATTTTTTGGAAAGTAGGGAGACCTACCCAAAATAAAGACGGACAAGACCTACTTTTTATCCGTCCTGCGCGGCTGCTGCTCCCCGGAAAAACGTCTTCTGTTTGAGTAGTCATGCATGGTCGAATGGAGCTGGACTACCGAAGGCAAGACAATCAAAACACATGGCAGAATGAAAGCACACACACATGGCAGGTGGACAGAAGTGGAGCAAACATGTATTCACTGGATGTATGAACAGGTGCAGCATAATGGGATACAGCTCAAGAGAAACGCTTTGTCTCATCATGTAGATTTTTACTTTATATACAGTATAGCAGATGCCGGATGGGACTTTGCAAATGTACACATTACATCACATTACAGGTCACTTGTTAGATGCTTTTATACAAAGCGACTAACATACATTCAGGAGCAATTATGGGTGAAGTGTCTTGCCCAGGTACACAGCGACATGCTGACTGCACTGGGACTCAAACTTGATACGCCCTGATTCGAAGTCCAGCACACTACCCACTGAGCCACAGCTGCCCATCCGCTCCATGTTTGGCTCACGTTACGGACTAACAATCTGCATATCTCTGCCTCTGCTGCAGCAACGTGGACCCCTTCTCTTAGAAAGCAGCATACACAAAGATATAGTGTGTCAAATGATATAGCATTTCTATTCTTATAGTCAGCTGACAACAGATAGCTTTAATACATTTTCCTTCATTTCTGATTTAACAACATAAGTCTGTCGTAACAATCAAAGCAGGGGGTGCTGCTGGGGCGAGCATGGAGGACATTCTACGATCAATAGAAAAATCGAACCAAGAAATACAAGGGGAAATTCAACTGATGAGAGAAGATGTAAAATAATTCAAAGGTCAAATTAGTGAGTCATTTAATAGACTGGAAACATCGGTCGGCGGTCTAAGTACACAGCTAACAAAACTGGAGAAGAGGGTCGTTGACGCGGAAGAGCGCATCGGTGCCACGGAGGAGAAGGCCGCGACCCATTAGCTTTCTACTGCAACAAGAAGCTGAGCTCATGGAAAGATGTGAGGACCTCCAGAACCGGGCGAATTTACGTCTCCTTGACTCGGTAGAATTAAGCAAACTGTCACAGGAGGAGGCTGACATGATGTGTTCCCCCATTACAGTAGAGGAAATAATAGATAGTATTGGTAACCTCAAGAATATCGATATCGATGGGTACTCGGGGAGTACTATAAAGTTTTTGTGAATGAGTTGGCACCAGTCCTATGTCGGGTATATAATTATGCATTGGATGAAGGAGACCCACCGAAATCCTGGTCAGAGGCAATCATTACGGTTATTCATAAAGAAGGGAAGGACCCCACACAATGGGTTATCGGCCCATAAGCCTTCTCTGTCAGGATTTGACCTCTATTCTGGCTAGTAGAATACAGAGGTGCATTAGGAAGCTAGTACACCCAGACCAAACAGGATTCATTACTGGGTGCCATGGTACTAATAATGTTAGAAGAGCTCTCAATTTACAATCACTTGCAGCCGGGAGGAAACCCCCATCAATGCTTCTCAGTCTTGACGCTAGATTAGATTGGACATTTCTGCAGAGGACACTGTCACATATGGGCTTTGGTCAGACCTTTTTTAACTGGGTCAAAGTGTTTTATAATAACCCAAGATCGAGAGTTAGAGTCAATGGCCACTGCTCGGATTTCTTTGCGTTGGGAAGGGGGACGAGGCAAGGAGATGCTCTATCCCCAGCCCTTAGTATTGAACCTCTTGCAGAACTAATCAGGAGTAATCCTCATATACAGGTAATAAAGGATGTAATCAACATAAGGTGGGTCTATACGCGGACGATATAAGTCCTCTGTCCCGGCCCTCCTACAAAATCTGGAAGAATATGGCCTGGTATCTGGATATAAAATGAATCCCACTAAGTCAGAGGCAATGATGATCTCGGGGATGTGGCCAACTTGATAGTACAGTGTCCTTTCACAGGTCTGGCCAGGGTTTCGATACTTAGGGATTGCACTCACCCCCAAAATAACACAGTTGTTCCAAGCTAATTATAAAAAGATATTTGAGGTGTTTAAAACTGACTGAACTAGATGGGATGTGCTGCCGTTGTCACTTTTGGGTAGAATAGAGGCTGTAAAAATGAACATATTACCCAGACTTTTGCTTTTGTTTCAATCTCTGCCTATTTGGGTCCCGGCATCTGCCTTCAATATGTTGGATAAGCTTATATCTACATTTATATGGCAGAATAAGAGACCGAGGGTGAGATATAAAACACTTACTCTTGGGTAGGACCAGGGCGGGCTCAAGCCTTCCCAACATAAAGCACTACTTTTGGGCGGCGCATTTAACAGCAGTGGTAGCCTGGATTCGCAATGACACAGAGACAGGATGGGTTAGTATAGAGCAGAACTCATTACCAGGGATACCTTTGTCCAACAGTCTCAAAAGAAAGTCGGAGTCCAAAACATATATGTGAAACACACCTTAAAAGTGTGGTCTGCGGTACAAAAGAGATTTCGGGGGACAGTTGCCCTCTCTCTCTCGAGCTTTGCAAATGGATGGAAATCTAGAATTCCTCCCCTCAATAGCGGACAGTACCTTTTAAGAAGTGGGCAGACAGAGGTCTAAAGATTACTGACCAATTATTTTATGATAATATTTTGCAGCCATTTTCCTATCTCCAGGAGAAGTTTCAGTTACAATCGTGTGGCATGTTTAGGTATTTACAGATTAGGCATTACATTACATTACAATCAAGAATTTTCCAACAAACATTGAAACATATTTTATCAATATAATTATTTACCGGATAACACCTTCCACATAAAAAATAAATGGGAGTTCGAGTTGAATATTATAATTGAAGATGGGGAATGGGAAACTTTGTGTAAGGGCTGTCACAAAGGTATAAACAGTAAAACGTGGAAGGTGTTTGACTGGAAGACACGGTTCTTCAGGACACCCTTGATTATTTCCAAATGTATAGACACCCTGTGACGGGGTTCTATTCGTCCATTCGATACATAGGCTTAGTCGGTTGTTTAAGCTCCAAAAACTTTATTTATAATAATCAGCCACAAAAAAAGGTAAACAGTATAACGTCAATAAACAAAATCACAGTTTACTAAATGAGGTTGTCTGTCCCTCTAACCACATCCTAGCTGTTACCTTCACTGCAACACTCTGCCGAATGACTCTTCCAGGGCCAACACCGTCCCTTTTGTACCCATAGCCCCTCCCCACAGGCTTACCGTCAACCGGTTACACAATTATCTCCAAACCACATTATCAACATAAATGTAATTTCCTCAAACATGAGGAAACTATCTGACCCAAACATATACACAGGTTAACTACCTCTTAACACAATCATTCCCCCTAATTAATAAACAATAATAAATTGCATCCTATTTAAATCACGGAAGTGATGCGCCCCTGTCTTTTCCACCTTCCCTTTGCTGGGGAGACGGCGGCGAAACTCCGCCCGCCGCTCCCCATGTAAGTATGGGGTAATATAGTTATGTGTATGTTTAAATAATTGTAGACTCACAAGCGTGCACTTATGGTCGCGCTACAGAAAGGAAGGGGAAAAAGTGGACGTTTTAGTGATGATTTAACCTTATTTATTGACGAACGGAAGAGAGCAGGAAATGTCTAGTGTGTGTGTGTGTGTGTGTGTGTGTGTGTGTGTGTGTGTGTGTGTGTGTGTGTGTGTGTGTGTGTGGCCGCTGCGGCTGTCAGTGAGTCAGTCACTCTGTGATCCGCTCCGTCACACACCCCCACAGCAAAGTATTGCTGGAGGGAGTGCGGCCTGATTGGTGACCACTCACACATATTCTGGGGCTGCCCAAAGATGGTCTCTTTCTGGTAAAGGAGGAGATAGACAGAATTATGGGAAATGATCTACCGCTCGGCTCAACCTTAGTCACTATACTTGATCTGGTTGCAGAGGATAATAGAAACCAGAAGTACCTGTTGCATACACTCCTGATGACTGCTAGGAAAATGGTAACATTGAATTGGAGGAAGCCACAACCACCTGGCACAATGGAAACTAACATTAGGAGGGATGGAGGCTCTGACTGCCCAATTACAATTAATGACAGACTTGTTTCAACAGAGGTGGTCTCCCCTGACGAGGCATTTCTCTGCCTGAGAAAAATCCCAGATCCTGTGTGGGATTATTTTTAATACTGTATTGTCATTTCTTGTTTGTATAGGGTCTGCATTGTTATTATTTTTATTTTATCTTTACCAACATTTGCTGATATGTACTGTCTTTGGTGTAGATTGATACTGTGCTGTAAAGTGATGTAAGGTGTTTGTGTTGTTTATTTTCTTTGTTCAATAAAAATAAAGTTTAAAAAAAACACTTATTTCCCCTTGCATTTACAGACCAGGTATGACACTTGTGCTTTTAAATTTAGATTTTTATCTTACTAAACTATTTGTTTCATGTCCTGTCTGTTTCTATGTATTTATGCTATGGTTTTATACAGTTGTTGATGTACAGCACTCTGTTGTTTTTAAATGTGCTATAGAAATAAAATGGATTGGATTGATAGGCATTTGCAACCCCATTTTTGGAGTTTAAAATTGTGCAAATATAATTTAATTTGCTTCATGTTTAGTGTGAAACCATCAACAGTCCCTGAACGTTATGGAAGTGCAATTCTAAATAGCCTCTCTCTTAAATGTGGTAAAACTATTAGCTGTTGTTGATTTACAGTTTTCTCCAGGTCCATTTTGTGCTTTTGTGCTGTGAGTTATTTCCACCGCAGCTAAATGCGTCTGCAGGAAAAGTGTCAGGTTGGGGTGTCAGCAGGCAGAGGTACCAATTCCTCGACTGTCAGCTTCAATTCACTGCACGGATCTGCACGGAAACAAGAGGTGTGGGGCTTTCTATACGGCCCTTTAGTATCACTGCTCCACACCAAAGGCCCTCTTCTCTAATGCAGGTGTAATACCTCTGTCTACGCTCATGTGGGAAACTCGGATTGTTAGTAAAGTGTGAAAAAGATGACGACACTAGTTCTTCAGGAAATGTGATGTTCTGTGTTGTTGAGACATACCCACAAGCTGCAGACTGACACACAAGTCAACACACAACAGGCTTTCCCACTAATTATCCTCTTTTCTGTGTCAGTGTCACTTAGGAGCTGCACCTGATTGCACCTCTGCATGATAAATGCTTTTCTGTCTGAGCGGCTCTCCTCTTAACTGCCGCCTTAACTCGGCTCCTTTATGAACCTTCTTGGACAAACAATCGGGTAATTTATTCTCTTAAGGCGACCGAGTTGTTAGTGGCTTTAGCTTCATGGCTGCTATAATCAATGTTTTTAAATGAACGGTGCTGCTGGAGTTATTCACCAGACCACATCCTACCCGCTCTACGCAGTATCTGTCTTTGTTTTGGTTTTATGGTTTGCTGTTTATTTACTGTTATCATTATGTAGTTTTCACAAGATCGAAAAAGTTAGCAATTAGCTGGTGATTGTAGAGCTGCATGTCATCTTGGTCTCCGAAAAATAATGTAGCATTTAGCAGCTAATAGGCCAGTTATTTGTGACAAATCAGAGATAACATTACATGTTACATGTTAGACGCTTTTATCCAAAGCGACTTACATACTCAATACTGTGGACAATCCCCACAGGAGCCATTTGGGGTGAAGTGTCTCAGGGACACAACGACATGCTGACTGCAGTGGGGTTTGAACCTGTGACCCCCTGATCCGAACACCGACACACGCCTCCTTAGATTGATGAAAGCAATGTGAATGAATGAGTTTGACAGGTAGCCAGAAATAAGACTCTAATGTTGCTTTGAATGTGCAATATAATATACACACATGTGACTGTATACTAAGAAGTATTTCATATTGATATCAAGAAATAATATATTGTTGTGTCCGCAGCTTTTTCTGACACAACATGAACTTATTGGATTTATATCAATACAAAATGAATAATCTACTTGTATGAATGTAGTTTGCCTGTAACATTGACTTAACAAAACAAAGCAGTCAATCCGCCTTCCACCAATCCAAACCCAGCCGTCTCAGCTCAACAGTAACGGTCCACCTTTGTATGTCCTGCAGGGAATACATCAGAGAGAATTTAAAAAGCAATTATAAAAAAAAGCAGGAAAAGCAGCGCTGAGTGATTCGGCCGTCTGCTGTTATTTATTCCCTATTGTTGTTGGTCGCTAGCATTTCAACCTCAGCCGAGCGTAAAATTCATTTCTCTTTATGAAGTAGCCTTTTGGTCATTTCTGGAAGAGACAGTCAGGTTTTATTCACTCTTCTTGTGTCATTGTAATGTGTGTACAACACAACTTTATACAGCATAAGATATGATTAGTTTAAACCCCTTAGACTCTGCTTTATATGGATAGCTTATCGGCATTGAAGGTTAAGGCTTTTGATTGGTCGTTCATTTTGAATGTGAAAATTTCAGATCAGGATTTAATGAAAGGAGTGTCTGACTGGAAAGTGATGATACTAGTTGGCAGTGCGTTATTTCAGTCATTGAGTTCTGATATTAAACAGAGGGATGGAGGTGGCTGAAGCTAAATAATCTGTCAGCTGCTTTAAAGAAAAGCTAAAATGGGATCTTTTATCCTTCAGTGACTGGAGGAATGAAAACAAGCTCTGAAAGGCTATTTTCTGTTGCATGGTGGAAAAGCAGGTAGGTGGAGAAATTCAGGAATGTCCATTTCTTTTGGGATTCATTCTGTGTTTAGACGTGCTTTCTCAAAGATATCCACATCAGCAGTCAGCCCCCGTTAACTTCCCACCCTTATCTCTTTCTGTTCGTCCCTCTCTCTCCATCTCACCCCTTCCCCCTTATTTCTCTCCCTCCCTTATCTCCCGTCAAGACTTTTCTCTCGTCTAGTTTCCCCCGTCCCATTTTCCCCTACTACTTCTTCTACATCCCCCGCACGTGCACACACACACACACACACACACACACACACACACACACACACACACACACACACACACACACACACACACACTCCATTGTGTTATCTGTCAATCATTCCACTCGCAGCAGGAAATGTTTGATCTTCACTTTTCGGCTTTGGCATCCAGCTTTAAATGATAGGGTAGAAATCCTCCAAGTCTTAATGAATATAATAATAATCTCATTTTCCATTCAAAGGACTGTCAGTAATTAATTACATGAACATCACGCTGTTCCATCAATCAAAGGGGAAAAGGATTTCATTTGTTGTTGTAGTGCCAAAATCACTATCAGGCCATACATCTATTGTTCAGAGATTTAGAGATTCAAGACTCATTGAAGGAATCAGAAGAAAGGAAATAGAAAATAGCTTAGTCAATAGTCTGTCAGTCAAAACTGCTTTTCATTTGGATTGACTTTATTTAGCATTTCTTATCGTG
This sequence comes from Harpagifer antarcticus, assembly GCA_902827135.1. Lineage (NCBI taxonomy): Eukaryota > Metazoa > Chordata > Actinopteri > Perciformes > Harpagiferidae > Harpagifer > Harpagifer antarcticus. The sequence continues at coordinate 608,830 of CADEHL010001026.1, read as the reverse complement.
AGCAGTTTACCACAACTCTGCAAGGACCAGCATTATTTCACCCTTAGTCCTTAAAGCTCACCAATTAACACGTTTATCTTTCAAAATAAGCAAGGGTATTGTCCCTCCTGTTAATCTAAGCCTCGGCATGAAAGAAAATGTGTGTATTTCCCAAAATGTCAAACTATTTCCTGACAGAAAAAGAGCTTATTAGTTTTTAAAAGATAGTTTGAAGAAAAGTCGATATTACTATCCATCCCCCAGTGGAGAAACTAATCCATCTAGCACTTTAGTGGAAGGCAAAGGTGTTTACCTGAACACACTTTAAGGCAGGGTAAGAGGAAATAGAAATAAGGAAGATACCTATCCTCTATATTTATCTGAAGATGTAGAACAAGATAAATACATTTAAATAACATGTCGTTCCAAAGTTAGCTATGGATGCTTTAAGTACTGCTGTAGTAACATATCGAATGCAGGACTTGTATTACTTAGGTCAAATATCTTCTTCTTGTATTGTTTAGTTTAATATTGAATGAACTAAAGAAGACAGTCTTTCCTTGACAGAGGAAGTTGTGAAAAGATTAAAACTCAGATTACTTGTTCACTTCATGTAGTGTGTGTGTGAACATGGTAGTGTTTCTTTGAGAGCGTTTTCTGATGCAACTGCCTCCAATGTCATCATCAGAAAGGTGTGTTAGGAATGTTGTTCGACCGTTCATTTCTGATGGTCTGAACTCGCTACCTTTTTCCGTCGAGCAGCTCCACTGCGAGCGGCGATTGCTCTAAATGCGCCGAAGGACAGAGGAGTGCTACTCATTCATCTTCCCTCCTCTATTTTCTAGGGATTTGAGAAGTGGCCTTCCAGGCACAAGCACTCTTCTGTAACGTGGGCTAAAATTGCAGCCACTTTTTTTTTCTCCCCACAAGAACTGCCTGCACACATTTCGGTACCACTTTACAATAATACTACCCTTAAAGGATTCATAAAGGGTTTATAATTAGGTTGTAAACACTTTATTAATCATTAAGAACCATTTATAAACCAGTTCTAACATCAACACCGGCTCACTATTTGGCAAGATGATTAAGCCTTATATTGGCTACTTAGCGAGAATCAACTCAGTGAGCAACAGATACCAAGGATGCTGGCTGATGAAGACGAAGTAAGCTAAGTAGCCAATATAAGGCTTAGCAGTACAGATACATGTGGGCTCACTATTTGGCAAGCAACCGGTCACAGTTACCCTGTTTATCTCATGTCTTATACAAGCTTATTAATGACTTATAAAGTGTTCACAACCTAATTAATAAATGAATTACAAACTATTCGTAAACCCTTTATAAGGGTAGTCTTATTGTAAAGTGGTACCCACATTGAGGAACTCCTGAACCCGACAACTCCGCCCTCTATGTTAGAGGCAGAGCTGGAGTATGACGGGGGATCAACACCTATCTCCCGGGGGGAGGTCACTGAGGTCGTCAAACAACTCCACAGTGGCAAAGCCCTGGGAGTTACTGTGGGAGGTGCTGCGGGAGTATGGGGTGAGGGGGTCTCTACTCAGGGCCATCTAATCTCTGTACTCCCAAAGCGAGAGCTGTGTCCGGGTCCTCGGCAGTAAGTCTTACCCATTTCCGGTGAGGGTTGGCCTCCGCCAGGGCTGCGCTTTGTCACCAATCCTGTTTGTAATATACATGGGTCGGATTTCGAGGCGTAGTCGTGGGGGGGGGGGTCTGCGGTTCGGTGGGCTAAGGATTGCACCACTGCTTTTTGCAGATGATGTGGTTCTGATGGCTTCATCGGTCTGCGACCTTCAGCACTCACTGGATCGGTTCACAACCGAGTGTGAAGCGGCTGGGATGAGGATCAGCACCTCCAAATCTGAGGCCATGGTTCTCAGCAGGAAACCGATGGACTGTCCACTCCAAGTAGGGAATGAGTCCTTACCCCAAGTCAAGGAGTTCGGGGTCTTGTTCTCGAGTGAGGGAACAATGGAGCGTGAGATGGGCCGGAGAATCGGAGCAGCGGGAGCGGTACTGCAGTCGCTTTACCGCACCGTTGTGACGAAAAGGGAGCTGAGCCAGAAGGCAAAGCTCTCTGTCTACCGGGCCATTTTCGTTCCTACCCTCACCTATGGTCATGAAGGATGGGTCATGACCGAAAGAACGAGATCGCGGATACAAGCGGCCGAGATGGGTTTTCTCCGCAGGGTGGCTGGTGTCTCCCTTAGGGATAAGGTGAGAAGTTCGGTCATCCGGGAGGGACTCGGAGTTGAACCGCTCCTCCTTCGCGTTGAAAGGAGCCAGTTGAGGTGGTTCGGGCACCTAGTTAGGATGCCACCTAGGCGCCTCTCTAGGGAGGTGTTCCAGGCACGTCCAGCTGGGAAGAGACCGAGGGGTAGACCTAGGACCAGGTGGAGGGATTATATCTCTTTGCTGGCCTGGGAGCGCCTTGGGACCCCCCAGTCAGAGCTGGTTGATGTGGCCAGGGAAAGGAACGTTTGGGGCTCTCTGCTGGAACTGCTACCCCCGCGACCCGACCACGGATAAGCGGGAGAAGATGGATGGTACCCACATTTCTATCGTCTGCATTGAGCAAACTGAACCACATCAACTAGTGTGTTGATGAACGCTGAAGAGCAATGAGCATTGACGGCCCGTCCACACAGCGGCGTGCGTTGAAGCTTGCCGGTGGGCGTGTCTGAAACTCGACCAACAACCAATCACATGAATCTCCCGCCCCTGACACACAAGCAGTGGTTTGATTGGTAAGAGCTTGTACTGGCATACGATTCGATTGGCTGACGCTTCTGCCGAGGCTTCAAAAGTTGAACATTGCTCAACTTTTGCAGCGAGCCACGCCAGCAAAGCTCCGCATCGCTTCCCACAATGCATTTCGGCGAAAAGTGACGTCACCCCATTCATTCAGTTTCATTACACCTTTCCCTCTGTCTGCTCCACTGTAGCTCAGCTTTCAGGATACAGCCACAGTTTGTGTTACATATTTAATGTAATGTCACTTTCTCTCATTAAAGAAAGCCTCTCTTCTCTCAGAGCTTATATTTCGGCATCCTGGGAAATCACAAAATGACTTAAAGACAAAACAGAAATTGATCAAAAGTAAGTTGGCTTCTATGGGGATAGAAGTCTTTTATATTGGCTACTTTTTACCACTGACCTTGAGCGAAAAGCCTGTATCCCCTGCAGGATCAGATCTAGCCGTAACGCAATATCACGACTCTACTTTTCTTGTTCTTTTACCCAGGCTTCAATCATGGGCTGTTGTCACTTCTGCTGCTGATCAATAGCTCAGATGTGGAGTATACTTTTGAAGATTTAACCACCAGTCCTGTGGGAGTAATCAGCCTTCAGAGGGCCTCAATCTGTACAGAGAGGTAAAGCTGTCCAGATGCAGCAGAAAATAGGAAAATTGCTATAAAAGCTGCATTTATCCTGAATATGTTCAACAGTAAATCAATACACATCTCACTGTAAGTAGCACAGGTTAGTTACACTTTATTTTGACCACTTGGCAGTACAGTTAGTATTGAACCCTCGTACACCAACTCTGAGTAACGCCACACTTTCACCATGTCTCTATACTGGACTGTCTTAATCGCTTTGTTTATGACAAATGTTGTTATCAGTAGTTTTATTTCAGACAGAAGTAAGGGTGTTAACTTTTTGTAACTGTTGAAAAGAAAGAAAGCCATCTCACGCTTTAGTATCATCTTCCCAATAGCTAAAATCAGTCATGTGTAAAGCAAGTTGGTGGAAGATTAACGACAAAGAAGACAACCGGTGCAAAGCTACACGTAAAGACAGTGTAACTAGGTCACACGGCATCCCTC
>CADEHL010001026.1:442500-602500 GCA_902827135.1 Harpagifer antarcticus | reverse complement strand
GATTCGCTGATCACACGCACACCTCCTTGTTCCTCTCACATAAGACAAATAAACAGCAACAAGGCAGCGCCGCTCGCTGAGAGATGCCACAAACAACATTTCACCTCAGTCTGCCATCAGCTCAACAACTGGGATTATTGGCAGGGAGAGCTGTCGTGAGCCACATGTGGGTACATATGTGCACACAAAGCCTTTTGCACCTCTCCTGCATGCACATGTGTGTGTTTGCAGCTAACCAAGGGACTTAGCTTTGGTTTAGGTTAATAATGGCTATTGATTTCATTTTGGAGGATTACCACCTGCTCCCATACAGGAAACACACATGCTAGGCTAACAAGGAGCTTACGCTGATTTAGTAGCTGCAACATTCATACTGGAGCAAGGGCAGAAATAGTGGAGAGAGAAGAAGAGAAGGCTGAATACCCATCTGATTGGTTCTAAATACTCTCAATGGGGTATCTGCCTCGTAGAGATTATCTGCAGCTCACAGAGCACAGTGTAGTGTGTGTGCATGTTGGTTGTGTGTGATGGAGATATAGAGAGACAGAGAAAAGCAGTGCATTCAGAAAGAAACTGCATCCGGAGTGTCTTCAGCTCGCAGGGAGGAAGCCTGAATATTTTATTTGGCTCGAGCGAGCTCAAAAGAGGACACGGGGAAAAGAGAGCAGAAGAAGGAGCTTCTAAACGACTCGGTGTCTGAAGGTTTTCCACTTGATGCACCCTTCACACATCTGGTATCTATACGGCTTCTGTGGCGTCTCTCTTTGGGACCATGTGGCTTTAAGAGTGCCTGGCTGGTTAGTAACCATTATACTGGTTAGTAACCATTATACTGGTTAGTAACCATTATACTGGTCAGTACACATCATACTGGTCAGTACACATGATACTGTACTGGTTAGTACACATGATACTGGTCTGTACACATGATACTGGTCAGTACACATGATACTGGTTAGTACACATGATACTGGTTAGTACACATGATACTGGTCTGTACACATGATACTGGTCAGTACACATGATACTGGTCAGTACACATGATACTGGTTAGTACACATGATACTGGTTAGTACACATGATACTGGTCAGTACACATGATACTGGTCAGTACACATGATACTGGTCAGTACACATGATACTGGTCAGTACACATGATACTGGTTAGTACACATGATACTGGTTAGTACACATGATACTGGTCAGTACACATTATACTGGTCAGTGCACATGATACTGGTCAGTACACATGATACTGGTTAGTGCACATGATACTGGTCAGTACACATGATACTGGTTAGTGCACATTATACTGGTTAGTGCACATGATACTGGTCAGTACACATGATACTGGTTAGTACACATGATACTGGTCAGTACACATGATACTGGTCAGTACACATGATACTGGTTAGTACACATTATACTGGTTAGTGCACATTATACTGGTTAGTGCACAATATACTGGTTAGTGCACATTATACTGGTTAGTGCACAATATACTGGTTAGTGCACAATATACTGGTTAGTACACAATATACTGGTTAGTGCACAATATACTGGTTAGTACACAATATACTGGTTAGTGCACATCATACTGGTTAGTACACATTATACTGGTTAGTGCACATCATACTGGTTAGTACACATGATACTGGTCAGTCCACACTCCAGTACTCATGGTACCACAGTACACATTAGACTCTAAGGATAGAGGGTGTCGTTTTTGTCATACAGATATTCTGAACAATCTGTGCTGTTGTGTTTTCTGTGAAGTGTCTCGACTGGAGGCTATTTTTATTTTATGTCCAGCACTTTGGCTCCACCAAACATCGTTTATAAATGTGCTACATAAATAAAACTTGATTTGATTTGAGACTGCAGTACTCATGGTACTGGTCAGCTCTTGAGGCATGCACAGGTCTATTCAGAGTGAGTATTATGGGATGTGAACTGTGTGTGTGTGTGTGTGTGTGTGTGTGTGTGTGTGTGTGTGTGTGTGTGTGTGTGTGTGTGTGTGTGTGTGTGTGTGTGTGTGTGTGTGTGTGTGTGTGTGTGTCGCCCCCCAGGCCTACATGAAGGACCACCTGAGGAACAAGGACCCTCTGATGGAGTGGGAGGCTCTGGGCAGCTACACCGCCGAGCCCAGCGCCAAGAAGAACCGCTGCCCCCTGTGAGTGAACAGAGATCTCCATGTCTCTTCTACATCAACATGTGTCCCCTCTTCTTCATGTCTCTTCTACATCAACATGTGTCCCCTCTTCTCCATGTCTCTTCTACATCAACATGTGTCCCCTCTTCTTCATGTCTCTTCTACATCAACATGTGTCCCCTCTTCTTCATGTCTCTTCTACATCAACATGTGTCCCCTCTTCTCCATGTCTCTCTACATCAACATGTGTCCCCTCTTCTCCATGTCTCTTCTACATCAACATGTGTCCCCTCTTTCTTCATGTCTCTTCTACATCAACATGTGTCCCTCTTCTTCATGTCTCTTCTACATCAACATGTGTCCCCTCTTCTTCATGTCTCTTCTACATCAACATGTGTCCCCTCTTCTTCATGTCTCTTCTACATCAACATGTGTCCCCTCTTCTTCATGTCTCTTCTACATCAACATGTGTCCCCTCTTCTCCATGTCTCTTCTACATCAACATGTGTCCCCTCTTCTTCATGTCTCTTCTACATCAACATGTGTCCCCTCTTCTTCATGTCTCTTCTACATCAACATGTGTCCCCTCTTCTCCATGTCTCTTCTACATCAACATGTGTCCCCTCTTCTCCATGTCTCTTCTACATCAACATGTGTCCCCTCTTCTCATGTCTCTTCTACATCAACATGTGTCCCCTCTTCTTCATGTCTCTTCTACATCAACATGTGTCCCCTCTTCTTCATGTCTCTTCTACATCAACATGTGTCCCCTCTTCTTCATGTCTCTTCTACATCAACATGTGTCCCCTCTTCTTCATGTCTCTTCTACATCAACATGTGTCCCCTCTTCTTCATGTCTCTTCTACATCAACATGTGTCCCCTCTTCTCCATGTCTCTTCTACATCAACATGTGTCCCCTCTTCTTCATGTCTCTTCTACATCAACATGTGTCCCCTCTTCTTCATGTCTCTTCTACATCAACATGTGTCCCCTCTTCTCCATGTCTCTTCTACATCAACATGTGTCCCCTCTTCTTCACGTCTCTTCTACATCAACATGTGTCCCCTCTTCTCCATGTCTCTTCTACATCAACATGTGTCCCCTCTTCTCCATGTCTCTTCTACATCAACATGTGTCCCCTCTTCTCCATGTCTCTTCTACATCAACATGTGTCCCCTCTTCTTCATGTCTCTTCTACATCAACATGTGTCCCCTCTTCTTCACGTCTCTCCTACATCAACATGTGTCCCCTCTTCTTCACGTCTCTTCTTCATCAACATGTGTCCCCTCTTCTTCACGTCTCTTCTACATCAACACGTGTCCCCTCTTCTCCATGTCTCTTCTACATCAACATGTGTCCCCTCTTCTCCATGTCTCTTCTACATCAACATGTGTCCCCTCTTCTCCATGTCTCTTCTACATCAACATGTGTCCCCTCTTCTTCATGTCTCTTCTACATCAACATGTGTCCCCTCTTCTTCACGTCTCTCCTACATCAACATGTGTCCCCTCTTCTTCACGTCTCTTCTTCATCAACATGTGTCCCCTCTTCTTCACGTCTCTTCTACATCAACACGTGTCCCCTCTTCTCCATGTCTCTTCTACATCAACATGTGTCCCCTCTTCTTCATGTCTCTTCTTCATCAACATGTGTCCCCTCTTCTTCATGTCTCTTCTACATCAACATGTGTCCCCTCTTCTCCATGTCTCTTCCACATCAACATGTGTCCCCTCTTCTTCATGTCTCTTCTACATCAACATGTGTCCCCTCTTCTCCATGTCTCTTCCACATCAACATGTGTCCCCTCTTCTTCATGTCTCTTCTACATCAACATGTGTCCCCTCTTCTTCATGTCTCTTCTACATCAACATGTGTCCCCTCTGTGGAAAGAGACTCTGAAAGTTTCAGGAACAAAGATTCTCTCTCTTTTTGTCTGAAAATGAGCTGATCAGATTTTGGCCACTTTATGATGTCATAACGATGTTTTGTCTTGTGTACCCATTAGCCAATCAGCAACCAAGGTACCCCCCCCCCCTATCACCTGAATCTCCTCCTAGAGCACCATTGAGTTCTTTGTAACCAAATGTCTCTCAGAGGGGCGTGGGGAGGGGCTCCTTATTTTCATCTAAAGTAACAGACAGAGAATCAGCACTTTGGAAACAGGGCTGAAACAGAGGGGATTATGGGTAATGCTGCAATGATCTGTTTGGTGTTTCAGCCAATCAGAGACAGGCTCTGTATATATCTGAGACCTGTGATACATTGATGGGAAACAGGATAATAGGGCCCTTTAAGAGATACATGGGGGGAGTTGAAGGGTTAAATGTGCCTGTGTTCCTGCAGATGATCACTCCAGGGTGAAGCTGAAGGCGGAGGTCAACCCTTCTCGATCTGACTACATCAACGCCAGCACCATCGTACGTATGAATACAAAATGTCGTAGTAGTATTTTATTTGAGATGTTTATATTGTTTATTTAAACTCTTTTAATTTCTCTAATGTACAGTGCCTTGTCTTTTTATGATGCTGCAACATTTCCCAAATTGGGATCAATAAAGTACTTCTCATCTTCTCGTCTTATCGTATTTCAAATCGTCTTAAAACACGTCACGAAAGTTGTATTTTATGTGACCTTTGTAACCGCTGCACTTCAGACTGAGCACGACCCCCGCATCCCCCCCGACACCCGTTTAAGGAAACTCTCCGTACATATTAGTGCAGTGTCAGCCCAAAGCTGAGGGGGGTCTTTCCTGCAGGTTTTTTAAAGCAGTTCCTTTAATATATATATAATTTATCCCTAAACTTGTCATACACTGAAACATTTACATATGTACATCATGCACTGGAGATGTAACCTATTTACAGACTTATACAGGAGTTTTGTGTTTGTGTGTGTGTGTGTGTGTGTGTGTGTGTGTGTGTGTGTGTGTGTGTGTGTGTGTGTGTGTGTGTGTGTGTGTGTGTGTGTGTGTGTGTGTGTGTGTGTGTGTGTGTGTGTGTGTGTGTGTGTGTGTGTGAGAGATCGACATCGCTGCGACTCTGGAGCACGTCCGGGACCAGAGGCCGGGGTCAGAGTTTAAACAAGACAACAGTAACAGGCAATAGCAGGATCAGTTTGAGATTGCGCTGAGGAGGTCAACGCCATCCTCAAAGCTCTGCCTCAGTGACACCCTCCTCTTCCTCCTCCTCTTCCTCCTCCTCTCCACCATGATGATTCTCACGATGAAGAAAGGCGCTGTGCTTCTCCGTCTGCCCGCCTGGTGTGTCTGATTTCTATGCGTACTTTGAGGTGATGTGTTCAGGGACAGGAGTGTTGCGTTTGATGCTAATATGAAAGTAAAATAATTAAGATATTTAAAAAAGAGGTTAAAGAACCCACGTGCACGGTGTCTTATTCTTTCAGCAAAAGAGGGCCATTAAATTAACAAAAGATAAAGCTGCCAGAAACTGCAAATTATAAATAACCAAGATACAGATGTGTCTTTCCCAGCTTTTACTTAATAATACTATGTCCACACAGCCACCCTGAATGCAACCTCTGAACCGGGTGCATGCGATATTTAAACATCAGGAATCCAGATGAAGTGTTTCCTGTCGGGTCGTCGTGTCTCAGAGAGGAAGTAGAGATGGCTTCAAAGCAGGTGAAAAGATGGAAAGGTGTGTAAAAGGAGGACGTGTGATTGTTTACCTGCTCTCTCTGTCGCTCCCTTCCCTTCCTCACACACCTGCAGACAATACCAACACACTGCGTCCCCGTGTGTGTGTGTGTGTGTGTGTATGTGTGTGTGTGTGTGTACGGAAAAGCTTATTTTGTGTCTGTGAGACGTTTGGCGCGTTCACACCGTACACCGTACTTTCCCCGTTTAGTTCCGTTAGTACCCCATATTTATTATTTTATAAATGTAGTCCTTTTCTCTAATCCTTTATTTTCTAGAGTAATTTATTTCACTTTATAATAATAATCAACAATGACAATAAAGCTACAGGAAATTACTTTGTCAAAAACTGGAACTGTAAGCTTTGTTACAGCCAGGGGCGGATAGTTTCATATCTTTACATTTCATTTGGCTGACGCTTTTATCCAAAGTGACTTACAATAAGTACATACGACCTGGAAGACACAACCTTGAAGAAAACAGAATCATAAAGTACATCAGGTTTCATAGAGCCAAACATTTCAAGTGCTACTCAGCTGGCTATAGATAAGCCAGTCCTTTATTAGTATATAAGTGCTTTGTTAGTAATTCTATGGCTGGAAGTGGAGTCGAAAGAGATGAGTTTTCAGTCTGGAAGGTGAGTAAGCTTTCTGCTGTCCTGATGTCAATGGGGAGCTCATTCCACCATCTTGGAGCCAGGATAGCAAACCCACGTGTTTCTGCTGATGGGAACTTGGGTCCGCCTCGCAGCGAGGGTGCAGCGAGTCGTTTGGCTGATGCAGAGCGGAGTGCACGCACTGGGGTGTACGGTTTAACCATGTCCTGGATAAGGATCCTCCCCCTCATATAAAATGAGTTTTTTTGGAAAGAACAGTTTTTACACCAAGGTGTTTGCGGCGCAATTGTAGGACATACTCTGAGCTATTGTTGGTGTTTGCTAGATTTTGTCAAACAAAGAAAATGTGTAAAAAGTCATAGTGCAAACAGTCAGAGTGATTGTACCGCTCAGGTAAGCTGAGGTCTTGGGTTCGATCCTCATGAGGGCAGGAGTTTTCAAAATCTCCAACCCAAAGTTGAGAATGAGTTTACCAAATGAAAGGTTTATCTCTCAGGACAGATGGCTCAGAGGGATATGTGACGGGCAGAAGACCTGAGGTTGTGTGTTTGAATCCTCGTGATGCTCAGTGATTTTGAAAGAGCTTTACTCAAAGTGAAGAGGATAAATGTGCCCAGAGAACAGGGCTTCATGTACATGAGTTGGTGGCTATCTGGGTTTGTTCTCAGCACTTAGGCGCCTTAGTGCGCACTGAGGCGCCTAAGTGCCGAGAACAGATCTGCTGCTTAGCATGTGCGGGTTCGAGTCCACTAGAGGCAAGGTAGCTAATAAAATAGGTCCAAAATAGAGAAATAAAATAGGCCAACAAAATAGGTGAAAAGTAGAATAAATAGAGTTCCAAGATAGGAAAGGTGACCAACTAGAAAAGCAGAGAGAAATAATAATAATAATAATAATTCATTTATTTTATAAAGGCGCCTTTCAAGGCTCTCAAGGTCGCCGTACAGACACTTAAAAAACAAGATACACAATACATAACACCAGCATAATCGAGATAAACAAGACAATGCAGTAAATAAATAGATCAGATAACCAAATAAATAAAAAACAGGATGTGTGATGGATAATGATCAGGGTGGATATGCGAGTGTGAACAGATATGTTTTGAGGCGTGATTTGAAAATGGGGAGAGAGTCAGAGTTGCGGATGTCAGGTGGGAGGGAGTTCCAGAGGCGGGGTGCAGAGCGGCTGAAGGCTCTAGACCCCATGGTGGTTAAACGGAAGGGGGGTGCAGTGAGGCTGAGGGAAGCAGAAGATCTGAGTGTGCGGATGGGTGTGTTGATGTGCAGGAGGTCGGAGAGGTACAGAGGAGTGAGGGTATGGATGGCCTTATATGGATATGGATGGCGAAATACGGGTCATGTAAACATTGAGCTCAATTAGAGGATACAATAAATTAGTCTTTTCTTTTCTAGATACTTAACTCTGACCGTTTGCACTATGACGATGGAATGAGTTTACCAAATGAGAGGTTTGCCTCTCAGGGCAGATGGCTCAGAGGGATAGAAGACTGACCGTGAGACTGCAGGCTGTGGCTTCAAGGCTTTCAGGTGCAGTTGTCTTGGATGAGAACTCATGATATCTGCCCATTATTTGGATCTGTCTACGAAAATACTCGCATCTCATACTTATTTAATAATAAACAAACACAGGAATAAATAGTGATACATATATAATAATAATAAATATAATAAAATGTTTTATTTAATATATTTATTACAGTGTTTATTTATTATTTCTATGTATTACTTCATTTATTTCTATATTATTTTGTTAATTTCTTCCTGTATTATTTTGTTAATTTCTTCCTGCATCTATTTGATCATGCCTGTAGTGAGATTTGAACCCTATTTTGTAGTCAGGTAGTGGACCTACAGTCCTTGACTCTAACCTCTAAGCTATTTTGTCTCACAAACTTTCTCGGTGAATCCCAGACTGAAGTATGTATCATTCACTAGAAAGAGGTAGGGCTGTGTGTTTTGAGGCTCAAACATGAGATGGAGATGTCAAATATGCAAAGGAACATCCAACTCTCTCAGGTCAAATGGCTCAGGGTGATAAGAATGACGGTTGGTAGCCCAGAGGTTCTTGGTTCGAGCCTTGTGTGTTCCAGATAGATTTTAAGGTGTCTTCACCTTAAGGAAGAAGTCAAATACAAGTAAAAGCCGAGACTTCTCATCTGCTCCAATGGCTCACAGAGATAGAACAATGGTTGGTAGCCCAGAGGTTGTTGGTTCGAGTCTTGTGTGTTCCAGATAGATTTTAAGGTGTCTTCACCTTAAGGAAGAAGTCAAATACAAGTAAAAGCCGAGACTTCTCATCTGCTCCAATGGCTCACAGAGATAGAACAATGGTTGGTAGACCAGAGGTTCTTGGTTCCAGTCTTGTGCGTTCCAGATAGATTTTGTACGTGTGCGAAAGTTAGTATCCTATTCACTCCCCCTCTAAGGAAAGTTAGTATCCTATTCACTCCCCCCCTTCGGGGGGGAGTGAATAGGATACTAACTTTCTTAATTAATTTCCTATTGGTAGCCTATTCACTCCCCCCCCTAAAGAAAGTTAGTATCCTAATCACTCCCCCCCTTCGGGGGGGAGTGATTAGGATACTAACTTTCTTAATAGTAACCTTCTTACTTTAAGAAAGTTAACTTTCTTCTTTCTTAATTAAGGAAGTTAAGAAAGTTAGTATCCTATTGGTATCCTATTCACTCCCCCCCTTCGGGGGGGGAGTGAATAGGATACTAACTTTCCCACACGCACAAAATCTATCTGGAACGCACAAGACTGGAACCAAGAACCTCTGGTCTACCAACCATTGTTCTATCTCTGTGAGCCATTGGAGCAGATGAGAAGTCTCGGCTTTTACTAGTATTTGACTTCTTCCTTAAGGTGAAGACACCTTAAAATCTATCTGGAACACACAAGACTCGAACCAACAACCTCTGGTCTACCAGCCATTGTTCTATCTCTGTGAGCCATTGGAGCAGATGAGAAGTCTCGGCTTTTACTAGTATTTGACTTCTTCCTTAAGGTGAAGACACCTTAAAATCTATCTGGAACACACAAGACTCGAACCAACAACCTCTGGTCTACCAGCCATTGTTCTATCTCTGTGAGCCATTGGAGCAGATGAGAAGTCTCGGCTTTTACTAGTATTTGACTTCTTCCTTAAGGTGAAGACACCTTAAAATCTATCTGGAACACACAAGGCTCGAACCAAGAACCTCTGGGCTACCAACCGTCATTCTTATCACCCTGAGCCATTTGACCTGAGAGAGTTGGATGTTCCTTTGCATATTTGACATCTCCATCTCATGATTGAGCCTCAAAACACACAGCCCTACCTCTTTCTAGTGAATGATACATACTTCAGTCTGGGATTCACCGAGAAAGTTTGTGAGACAAAATAGCTTAGAGGTTAGAGTCAAGGACTGTAGGTCCACTACCTGACTACAAAATAGGGTTCAAATCTCACTACAGGCATGATCAAATAGATGCAGGAAGAAATTAACAAAATAATACAGGAAGAAATTAACAAAATAATATAGAAATAAATGAAGTAATACATAGAAATAATAAATAAACACTGTAATAAATATATTAAATAAACATTTTATTATATTTATTATTATTATATATGTATCACTATTTATTCCTGTGTTTGTTTATTATTAAATAAGTATGAGATGCGAGTATTTTCGTAGACAGATCCAAATAATGGGCAGATATCATGAGTTCTCATCCAAGACAACTGCACCTGAAAGCCTTGAAGCCACAGCCTGCAGTCTCACGGTCAGTCTTCTATCCCTCTGAGCCATCTGCCCTGAGAGGCAAACCTCTCATTTGGTAAACTCATTCCATCGTCATAGTGCAAACGGTCAGAGTTAAGTATCTAGAAAAGAAAAGACTAATTTATTGTATCCTCTAATTGAGCTCAATGTTTACATGACCCGTATTTCGCCATCCATATCCATATAAGGCCATCCATACCCTCACTCCTCTGTACCTCTCCGACCTCCTGCACATCAACACACCCATCCGCACACTCAGATCTTCTGCTTCCCTCAGCCTCACTGCACCCCCCTTCCGTTTAACCACCATGGGGTCTAGAGCCTTCAGCCGCTCTGCACCCCGCCTCTGGAACTCCCTCCCACCTGACATCCGCAACTCTGACTCTCTCCCCATTTTCAAATCACGCCTCAAAACATATCTGTTCACACTCGCATATCCACCCTGATCATTATCCATCACACATCCTGTTTTTTATTTATTTGGTTATTTGATTGATTTATTTACTGCATTGTCTTGTTTATCTCGATTATGCTGGTGTTATGTATTGTGTATCTTGTTTTTTAAGTGTCTGTACGGCGACCTTGAGAGCCTTGAAAGGCGCCTTTATAAAATAAATGAATTATTATTATTATTATTATTATTATTTCTCTCTGCTTTTCTAGTTGGTCACCTTTCCTATCTTGGAACTCTATTTATTCTACTTTTCACCTATTTTGTTGGCCTATTTTATTTCTCTATTTTGGACCTATTTTATTAGCTACCTTGCCTCTAGTGGACTCGAACCCGCACATGCTAAGCAGCAGATCTGTTCTCGGCACTTAGGCGCCTCAGTGCGCACTAAGGCGCCTAAGTGCTGAGAACAAACCCAGATAGCCACCAACTCATGTACATGAAGCCCTGTTCTCTGGGCGCATTTATCCTCTTCACTTTGAGTAAAGCTCTTTAAAAGTCACTGAGCGTCACGAGGATTCAAACACACAACCTCAGGTCTTCTGACCCGTCACATATCCCTCTGCGCCATCTGTCCGGAGACATCATTGTTTCGTAGAGCTTATGACCTGCTCAGTTGGCTTTGTGGACCTTCAAGATGGCTGCACCTGAAAAGCCTTGAAGCCACAGCCTGCAGTCTCTCAGTCAGTCTTCTCTCCCTCTGAGCCATCTGAGCTGAGAGGTAAACCTTTCATTTGGAGGATCGAACCCAAGACTTCAGCTTACCTGAGCAGTGTTTGACCAAATCTAGCAAACACCAAGAATAGCTCAAAGACAATTTGAAAAAAGGAAATACAACAAGTCATAGTGCAAACAGTCAGAGCTAAGTATGTCCTACAATTGCACCACAAACACCTCATTTTATATGAGGGGGAGGATCCTTATCCAAAAAAACATGTTTAAACTATCCTCCCCTGGCTATAACTAAGCTTACAATTTTGACAAAGTAATTTCCTGTAGCTTTACTGTTATTGTTGATTGTTATAAAGTGAAATAAATTACTCTACAGGACTACATTTATTTATACCAACCATATTCCATCCCTGTATTTATTTACTTCTAGTTATTTGCCTATTTCATTTCTCACACACACACACACGGCAGTGGGAATCGAACCCCGACACGGGCGCCTCAGTGCCGAGGAACGAACCCTTGTGCCAACCACACAAGTACGAGAGGAACTCACGCAGAGATATACGGCCATGTTGACGCCCACATCAGTGAGTCTGTAATTCACTCCCTAAAAGATGGTATTTTCCAGGTGCTGATGTCTTCCCTGTCCTTTATGGAGTGCTGCAGGGTCCTAAATCCCAGGAAGGAGTCAGCATGTTGGCAATGTAGGTACCCTCGCCTTGAAACACCACGCTAACTAAAGCTAGCTGCCCTTCTGTGGTGCGTTTCCCCGTTCTGTCTCTGAGGGACATGTCCCAATGGGAGTGTGATGACTTCAATGTATCTGCCCTGTTTCTTATATATCACCATTTTCCTCCAGTAGTCTCTTTTCCCAGCGCTGGAGAGGCTCTCAGCCTCCCCACGACCCTCAGAGAGATCAAGGTATTTCTATCCTTCTCTAGCTGTTTCAGCTTTCACAATCTCAAAGCTCTTCAAGTCAAATCAAAACCTCTGATCACACACCAAGCTTCAAAATCATTTTCACATACATTCTTGAAATCTCGAATGCTATCAGATGAAAACCTTTTTTTAGATCAAAACTATGATCACAGAATTTTTAAAAAGCAAGTTAAAAAACCGAGTCCAGCTGCACTTTACAAAACGCCGGCCCCCCCGGCCAGGTGCTGCTGCTGTGATCGCTGCACCTCAATACTGACAGCGTTTTAGATTCAGGCCTCTCCTCTGCTGGCATCTGAGAGAGAGAGCAGCTGCCAGAAGATGCTGTTCAATCTGCCTTGTTTGTGTTCTCGCAGTTTGCTATTTCAAATGCACGTCAGCCGGGTGAGAAGGAAGTATTTATATCTAATGAGAAAATGACAGGAAGAAAACACCGATAACACTCTACATTTCTGAAGGCATTTAGTGTTTCCACCATATTGCTTATCCATTAAATGGTTCCTTCTATACCCTCTCCTGTACTGTGTTTATATAGGAGTTAGTGCATGTAAATGGTCTGCAAAGTTTCTTATGTTATAACTGGCTTTGAAGCCAATTAGGATGTCTTGTTTAAAATCCTGACCCTGTTAAAAATAATTGTTATTTTTCTGCAAGATGGCTGCGATTCAGGCGTAATGTTACATCGAGGGGCATCAGTGCTTTAACAGTGGGAAGAACCTGAGGTGCAGACACCAATAGCGACCCCATAGTGAACCACAGGGGTGTGACAGCTGGTGGACGGGAACACTTGACTCTGGTTCTCCCTCTCAGGAGCCAAACAGGCTACAGATGTGTGCACGCGACCTAATCACTCCCTGTAATGAGGGTGATGGTCAGAGGATTTCCCCTGAGCCAAGGGTTAGAGTGAAACAGGAGATCTAACTGACGACTGTTGGCCTTAAAATACCTTCTTTTTGGGGGAATTGACTTTAATGTTTTGTTTATTTCCTCTCTTTCAGCCCATTGTTTAATACAATAGGAAAGGCATAACTTAGTGTTGGCATCCTTCAGAGTGAAGCTAATGGGGACCGTTGTGCATGTTAGTCCTAGGAGCTTTGAATACATTATATAAAGACAGAGTGGATGTTGTATTCTTATTAATCTTACTTGTGCAGCACAGAAGAAACTAGTGGCAAATCCAACTGTCTTTCAGTTTGTATTCCAGTTGTGATGGTAAAGATTGTAACGAATACATAAGTTGAGTTTGCAGTGGATCCCGTCAGATTTCTGTTCTGATCGGAAGATTTCCCCTGAGCGCCCATTTGTTACTTGAGGCGACAGAAACAGGATGCATCTTTAATGAAGTCGTCAGCGGTGGGCATTGTGAGACGAGGCCCGACGCTCTCTGTCTCGCTCTCTCTGCGTTGTAAACATTTCTGCATAAGACTGAGAGTCAGACAAACCCGGCCAGCATTTCCCCCGAGCTTCCATTAATGAAAGCCCGAGATGAGGCCCAAATGGTGCTGGTAGCGAGTTGTCGGAGATGTGTTTGTGCATTCGGCACATGCCTCCATTCCACTATCCAATTTGCAGCTGTAATGAAACCGACATACTCACTTTTCATTTTTAAACTCGTTGGAATATCAGATTGCTTTATTTAGACAGGCAGGGTCTGTCGATCCAGGGATCACACACACACAGCTGGAGGTTAACCGCCTGATCACATCCATGGTAACTTATATTTATAATAATATGAATAAATAAAGAGAAATAAGCTATGAAGAAACATAACGGTAATAATAATGAAAGAAGTGAAATTAAATGGGAAATGGATGAATAGGTGAATTAATCATAAAAGGAAGAAGTGTGTGTGTATATGTACATATGTGTGCATATATATGTATTTATTTGACTATTTATCTACCTATTAAACAATGAAGTATATATATATATAGCAAATATAAATACAACGCCATATGCATACATCAAATGTAACTGGCACTGTAATCCCCCCACCCTTCATGTCCGGTCCTACTTGTGATGTGTGTGAGCCATGTCCTTGTCCGTGTGTTTTTGTCTTTTGAAAATCTTTAATAAAATATAAATGTTAAATGGTAACTTTATAGAGGGCTGTCTTTCACTTTGACTTTAACGTTTACCCTCTGTTAACGAAGCTGTGTTTTCTGCCCAGTTCAAAGTGTCCTTTGAAGCAACAGTGTGTGTGTTATTAGCCCTCGGGCACCAGAGCTTTGATTTGACGGCAGACGGCGATGAGAACTCAACAATAGGCCGATTCAGAGAAGTCACATTAATAACAGACAATGTTCCAGATGCTTTCATCTGGATCCTTTTAATTTGATCCTCCCCACTCAACTGCTCATGCCTCAAGTTGTTTACGATCATTATTAAAAAGCTATTTGACGTCAGGCTTCACGTTGTCACTGAATGGCCGTGAAGTGTCCATTAACAGCAGACACGAGAGCGCACCCACGAGCACTCATGGAGAAAACTATGCAGCAATTTGTGGCATCGGTCGATAAAGAACATTTTTGGAAATGGCATTTACGTTTTTAAATGCTATTTAATAATGTATTTATGCTGTATTTGTTCTTAAATGTCTTTTTTGTAAAGCACTTTGAATCGCCACGTGCTGAAAAGTGCTATATAAATAAAACGGCCTTGCCTTGAAATCGGCGTATGGCTTCATTTTCAGATTGATTTCTTATTCTTGTCATGCTGTTCCTGCTGCAGGGGACTCACATCAGATGGTTCCAACTGATACCCTGCCCCATCCCTCCCCTTATCATGCAGGTGGATCTATCCCTCCATCAGTCATGTGTGCAGCCAGCAGAGATGTGTTAGTGACAGTGAAGCAGTCCTATCCCACCCGTTATAAGAACATAAGAGAGACAGAAACACTGTGTTAACATTTAGCAAAAGTGTACGTTTAAAGCTATATCTCCAGCTAATTCCAGACACAAAATCTGCTGAATTCTCACTCTATATATGGAGAAAAGTAAATATGGCTTTGTAAATACTCCATCCCTCAGAAAGGTCTGAAAGAGAGGAATAGAAATGAAGGAGAAAAGTCAACATCAGACAGATAAATAATAGTTAGTCATCTCCAACTCTGATAAACACTCCAATTCAATACATCTGACTTTCATGAAGCTCAAACTGCTTTAGAAGTGATGATACAAGGGTAGGAGTTGCATTTTGATCAAAGCTAAAGCAAACTAACCTTAAGAATGTCGACTAACTTCCAGAAACAAATATCTGAATGAAAGGTTTTCTTTGTCTGTTGTTGATCCCAGAAAGCAGAGATGGGACCTTTCTCAGCGCTGAGCAGGTTCTTCACGGGCCTCTGTGACCCAACAACATTTAAGGGTTAGGAAACCCACCGCAAACAAGCCGTGTGTTCAGGAGAGAGGAGCATCCAGCGGCCAAACATCCAGATATTTCCCTGGAGACCAAAACAAAGCGAGCACCGGAGTAAATATTGGCCACACATTTATGGAGTAGCTGAAACACAACACTCCTCCTGCTGCATGTCAGCTGGATGTGACTGAGGAAGCATGACAGCACCTGACAGGCCTCCATTATCAGAGACTGTGACACCTCAGCGGAAGCAGCCACTGAAACACGTCCAGAGACTCCCAACAGTGTGTGTGCTTTCAACAAGGCATATAGTTTGAACAGGCTTCATGCTTTTACCTCCACCTGTATCGGCCCTATCCTTTTTGGAACCGTTTCCTCAGGGATGAACAAATACTGCATCTTAGGTTAGAATAATACTTGAATCTATCGGTATTAACATCCCTAACATACTCACAGCTATGAGTGTATACATGCACCCACGCACAAAGCCCCCTGCTGAGCAAAAAGCACACTGTATCGAGGCGTACACACAAGCACAAATCTGTCATATTAAGCCACACACACACACACACACACACACACACACACACACACACACACCCCTGCATTGGTGCTCCTCTCCACGTCCCTGTGAGCCTGCTGCTCTCTCCTGCGTAGGAGGCAGATCTTGTTGCAGTCTGCGCTGCAGCTCTGTTACTCCCACCCTCTGACTCCACTTATCTGTGTGTCTCTCGCTCGCGCTGCCGCTCGCGTCGATCTAGGTCAACAAAGTGAGGACGAAGCAGTAACGTGCATGTCGCTGGATATTAGTCGTATCATTGTTATTAGGCAGACTCACCGCCTGAGGACTTTTGTTACTCACTCCATTGTTTATGGAACACCTGATTTGTCAACATTGAATTAGCTTGTGTTGCTAATGAAAGCAATGCATGGGCACTGGGGTGGGGCTGGAGCAAGTGGAAGGGTTAGGGGTCATTTGATCACCTGCAGTGTGTTCCTTTGACTGTATAACGCTGTGTTGCATTACAGAGAGCATTTGACTGATAGAATAGTAACAATGTTATGTGTTTATTGATGGTTATGAACCTGTCTGAGGACCACAGATGGAAATGAGCTATAATCTGGCATCCCTTCTCTTTGCTGAGATTAATGTTTTTGTATGCATGGTCCTCCTATAAATAAATACAATGTATACCATTTCTAGCTCATACCTAATATTGATTTAATATTAATATTTCCAGACCGTTGTTTTACTACTTAAGCAAAACACCTGAGTACGTCTTCCATCACTTTCTCTTCATGGCGTTTTTCAAGTGATTTGTATTGGTGTGTTATTTAAATCTGGATGGTAGCGGGTCGTGTCGTACAGATTGTGATTTTCTAATCCACGGCTGCTGATGTGTCGTTTGTGGAAAATGGTCTCGAGGCTTTAAAGGTGGGGTAGGTACATTTGAGAAACCGGCTCGAGATCGCTAGAATTTGAAAATACACAACCGGAGAAAATCTGCGACTTCCTCACAGAGCCCCTCCTCCAACACACACGAACGCGCACATGACCAATGAGGGCACGAGATGAGTTTGTGCCCCGATGGAAGGCTGACAGGCAGGTAGGCCATCCAATCATTTTAGCCGGGCCGGCTCAGATGATTGGTCGTGCTTTTCACAGCGCCACGGCTTCCACAGATGAGATTTTTTATGGATTTTTTGTCAAAGCACTTCAGATATTCATCGCTATCGGGATGTTAAGAGCATTCCATGGAATATAACAACAAGTGTATCTCGAGCCGGTTTCTCAAACTTACCTACCCCACCTTTAAGGATAGAGTAAAGACTGTAAAAGCATTAGAGGCACATTTGTGATTTTCAGCTCGACAAATCATCTGAAATGGCATGTTTACTTCTAATGAAGCAGCATGACATCCTAGCAGTCTCAGCACATAATACTGCCACTGTAATCATAAATGTTGCGTTATTGTCTTAAACAGTCACATACAGGATGTGCATGTGAACAGCAGCTTTGAGAGAGAGATGCGTGTGCAGGGGCTTCCGTATGACATGCTGTTTCAATTGGTCCAAAAGAAAGCCTTCATGGAGGAGGTTCTCCAGTGGCTTTCCCCCACCTGATTTCACATAGGAAGAAAAACACTTCACAGTAGCACTTGACCAAAACGTTATTTATTAATATAAGCAATGTACCACACACTAGAAAAAAGATATTTTCACTCTAGATTCTGTTTTCATAAAATATCCCCGGAGGGAGTGCTGATCCAGAGTCAGAGGCGTCCCTTTCATCCAGCCGTGTCCCCAGAGACCTCGCTGACAATCACAACTAAATGGGTGGGCAGGTGATGTAACAGATGCATGATGTTACTGTAATGGGGGTGGGGAGGTCTCCGGAAGAGGCTTTCAGCGACTAAATGATGCTCTGATTGCAAAGAGGCTTTATAAATACACACAGGTGATTTTCATTAAGACGTAGAAAATAGTGATTTTGTTTTATTGAAGTATTTCAACGGACTAAGACACTTATAAAGTGTAGTAGAAATATCAGAGGTGAGGACACTTGACTGTGGTGTGTTCAATTCAGCCAGTTCATAAAGATACATAGATGTAAATGACTAATGTCTGTTATGAGCCAGTCTATCGAGTATTCCTAAAACACAGGAATGACTGTGGTTTACCGCAGAGCTTCTTTGGTTTACCGCAGAGCTTCTTTGGTTTACCGCAGAGCGTCTTTGGTTTACCGCAGAGCGTCTTTGGTTTACCGCAGAGCTTCTTTGGTTTACCGCAGAGCGTCTTTGGTTTACCGCAGAGCTTCTTTGGTTTACCGCAGAGCTTCTTTGGTTTACCGCAGAGCGTCTTTGGTTTACCGCAGAGCGTCTTTGGTTTACCGCAGAGCTTCTTTGGTTTACCGCAGAGCTTCTTTGGTTTACCGCAGAGCTTCTGTGGTTTACCGCAGAGCTTCTTTGGTTTACCGCAGAGCTTCTTTGGTTTACCGCAGAGCTTCTTTGGTTTACCGCAGAGCTTCTGTGGTTTACCGCAGAGCTTCTTTGGTTTACCGCAGAGCTTCTTTGGTTTACCGCAGAGCTTCTTTGGTTTACCGCAGAGCTTCTTTGGTTTACCGCAGAGCTTCTTTGGTTTACCGCAGAGCGTCTTTGGTTTACCGCAGAGCGTCTTTGGTTTACCGCAGAGCGTCTTTGGTTTACCGCAGAGCTTCTGTGGTTTACCGCAGAGCTTCTTTGGTTTACCGCAGAGCTTCTTTGGTTTACCGCAGAGCTTCTTTGGTTTACCGCAGAGCTTCTTTGGTTTACCGCAGAGCTTCTTTGGTTTACCGCAGAGCTTCTGAGTACATCTGGAGCGATCCCATTGTGTTGTTAATTTTCCAAGTACCTCATCCCTGCAGCACTCTATGTTCTAACAAACTTTTAGACAGGCCTCAAATATGTCTGCCGGCCTCATGATTATATAGGACCCCTAAATATGAGCTCATTCAGGCTGCTTGAACTGACTGAACTGGAACCAGATTGACTCCGGCCTCGCTACCGGCCTAACTTACATTCCATATAGAACTGTATGAAAATAGAAACATTAATTACATCTTACATAAAAGCTTTTCTCTCAACATATAAATACCGGGGGGAAAGTGTGTGTGTGTGTGTGTGTTGGGGGAAAGGGAGAAGTGGGGTTTGATTGTTCTACAAAGCCAACAACTGCAAAAAACACCATAGAACAGTAAACAAAACCATAACGCTTCAAGAGCCGTTTAGCGTCCCTGTGGTGTCCGCGTACCTCCACGTGTAGCATCCGTTTGACATGTTCGAGGAGGGGGTGTGGGACGTCCATTTGCCACTGCGTGTACAGTATGTATATCACGATATATAGAAGTCATTTTAGAGCACCGTCGTACTCCTGCCATGAAGCTCTCAGGAACACTCCAAACGCTATGCACTCAAGCTCTACGTCTGAAAGTGTAACGAAACACCAACACGTCATGTATTGATACGGCCTATTGGAAAAGTTCCACATTTGTTATGTACGAAGTTCACTTGCTTAGTTGCAGAGAATAAGATGGAGGAATAAAGCTGAAGCCAGATACAGCAGAGTGTGCCTGATAAAGCTCACTCAGTAACACATCTCTTGGTTTAATGTGAAGTCCAAAGCGGGACCGTTTCATTTGGTTCCATTCAACCTGCAGAAGTAACCGTGGGAACCTTTAACGGTCCTGCCTTTACCCATCAACCAACACGAGTTGAGCTTTATTTGGGAACAGGCCAAAGTGACTGTGGGAATGGGCTTCATCAAGAACCTGTTGCATTTACTGGGTCAATTTACGGGGGAACTTCCCTTTCACGTCTCTTATGGAGGAGTTCATCCATAAAGAAAAGCTTCTGGCTACTACTTGAGAAGTTATGATGAACAAATGTTGAACTTTCCTTTAAACTATGCAGAGGCCTCGCTGATGATAATAATACCACATCATTGTGTATGTAAATAAGGAAAGGTGTTGTCCTGTATCTGTTGCTCTAACCCTAATCTGTTATTCATATACTGTAATACATGTCATGCCTGTGTATGAGATTAGCATGTTAACTATTAGATTTACTTGTAAGAATGTAACCCAGCATTTCTTATAAAACACACGTCTTCTTGGCATCTACTGTAAACTGCATGTCTCATAAAGCATCATGAACACAAGCTCACCAGACAACCACCAACTCATGTTCAACGGTTAACAGGTGACGGCTGAGCGAGGTGTGAAAAATACAACTCATTTCAATTATAATGATAATTATCGTTCGCTGCGCGAACGATTTCAATAGGGTCTTCGCCGACCTATGGTCTCAGACCCTAATTATAAGAAGAAGAAAAAGGTTGCTATTCTAAGAAACTAATTCTAAGGTTTAACTAAAAGTGAGTTTTAAACATCTCCAGTGGTGTTCCAGGCTCATCAAAGAATAGGCAGCTCAGCACGCGGCGGGTGGTGTGTGAGGTTATAGGGATTCAAACAGCGACGATTGAAGGGTGGCTAAGGAGGCGAGAGGAACAAAACGTCACACTTTGCAACACTTCATGACCTTTTAGCTTCTCCTACTTCTACCAGTAGTAGTTTAATTGATTGAGTGTATTTGGTGAAATACCCTCCAATACGTCCCATTTCCCTTTTTGTTTTATCATCCATTTCCTCCAGCGCTCCAGATGAAGACGCCGAGGAGCCAATTTACAGTAAGTGTTATTTATTGAGATTGATTTCTGCCATTTAGCAAAGTGGTTTATTTCTGAATGCCAAAGCCATCCCTTCAACCTCCGCTGCCTAAAGATAATGAGCTTTGAAGCAGGGTCTGTGGGTGCCGCACCCTGTCTAAAGAAGGCACTATGGGTGCTTCGCCACCTCGATGACCGAGACGGAGCAACGCACCCGTCCCCGCGCGTCTCTGAAGCCTCAGCTGTCTGTCGCCTGGTTTCTGAGAGAGCCATAAACGGGACCATTCCAGTTAATGCTGGCGGCTTGCTGATCTACAGTCGAGCGTTTATATCTCCTCGGAGTGCCACCGCTCAAAGCATCATGGCCTCCACAGCACACGTGTGTATCTCGCGGCTTGTCTTTCGTAATCCACCGTTTTTCCTCGCTTAGTTTTGACCTTAAATCTCGGGCCGCGGTGCAAAGTGGACCGTGGCTGTTTGAGCCCAACGTGTCGCAGCCCGAGACCCACTAGAGGTAGAGGTAGCTGACCCAGTAGACTATGTTGAAGAGCAGGAAGGAGGTGGGGAAGAAAACCCGAGAGTAGGCGTCCAGCTCCCCGATGTTGACGTGGATGCGTCCTTTCCTCCAGCCGCCTTCTTTACACTCCTCGTAGCAGCAGAAGAAGCTCTTGCAGTCCTTCCCGTCGAGGCACTCGTACAGGCAGTTGTCGTCGTACTCCTGCCAGAACAGAGAGTTGCCCATGGGCATCATGGAGCGAGGCGCGTGACCCATGTTGAAAGATGAGTAGACCTGTGTGGGATGACAGAAAGCTGATCAGGTTTGTTTGTGTAGCAGCACATCTCTAAATGTACCAGCTGTTTGGTCATCGCTGCAAAAAGCATTCTTTAATCGATATGCTTTTGCAAGAACAGAGAGGGATGTATGGGGTTGTGAACATCAGATTCACTCTTGAAAATATGTCTTTTTAGTAATATTGAAGTACAAAACGTACACATGTCATAGAAAGAGAAACTACAGCTTTCAAAATACATAATGACAAGAAGTATTATTTAGTTTTTATAGCAGCTTTAGTGTAAGTTCATCCGGAGAAGTTCACTATGTGACTTCCTCCCT
The DNA here is from genome assembly GCA_902827135.1 of Harpagifer antarcticus. Lineage (NCBI taxonomy): Eukaryota > Metazoa > Chordata > Actinopteri > Perciformes > Harpagiferidae > Harpagifer > Harpagifer antarcticus. The sequence continues at coordinate 580,551 of CADEHL010001026.1, read as the reverse complement.
GGTGTTTATGACATCGTGAGGGACAACCTAATTGGGGTAAAATCTCCAAACACCTCTCTACTACTCAGCGAGAGGAAGAGTGGGAGGTGAGAGAGACGGAGAGCTAGATGTGGAGGCACAGCATCGACTGAGTGGGCGGGAAAAAAGGAGGGGGGGAAATACAGTACAGCAGAAATACAGAGGACCAAATGAAGCACAACTTAATTCTTCTGCCTGCAATGACAGTCTGAGAAGCGTTGGCTCGAAGTCCTTTGGGAGGGAATAATGGAGGGGAAGTGGAGGGGTGACGGTGGCGGCTGACTCAGTCCTGGTGGATGTTTGCCTTCATTAAAGTGTTCTCAGCAGGTGCAGCCTTGAGGACGCCCACACAGGACATTCGGCTCTGAACATGGTCTCACATGTCACAAAGAAAGCATGGTGCACTTTCCATGTTGTTGTGGTCAATGGAAACAGTTTCTGAAAGCTTTATTCAGTCTGAAGTATTTTCATGGCTCTTAAATTCAATGGGAAAATGTGTCTATTTGTGATTAGCTCGTTTTGAAGAGTGAACTTTTTATCCCTTGTTTTTCAATCAATGCTATTCATTCTCTGGGTTCCCAAGGTTGCTATGGCACCCATAAACCTACTGTATTAATGAGATCATTACTAATACATTTGGGAAACAGTGTCTGGAGACATGTTGTGTGTCTCTGTAGTCAACATTTCTAGACGTTTGAAATGTCTTTGTATCTGTTGTCTTTGGGATTCTTGTAGTGATTTGTTTCACTGTCCCCTTTGCAGAGTGCATGCTATGCCAGATAAGATGAGACATGCACGCTCTACATACAATGTGTTTTGAGAAGCTGTGGGTGATACAGCAAATGGAAAGCTCCAACATATTGCTCACACTTTCCGTTACCATTCTCTGTGTCTTGGCAGGAGGTCTGCGTAGACTGTAGGCGCAGTAGTTGAGCATGGCGTACTCGATCATGGCGGCGAAGACGAACAGGAAGCAGACGGTGACGAACAGGTCCATGGCCGTCACGTAGGACACTCTGGGCAGCGAGTTCCTGGCCACTGTGCTCAGTGTGGTCATGGTCAGCACCGTGGTGATACCTGGGGAGGACACCAGTAAGTATGATGAGTGAAACTGGTCAGCACCGTGGTGATACCTGGGGAGGACACCAGTAAGTATGATGAGTGAAACTGGTCAGCACCGTGGTGATACCTGGGGAGGACACCAGTAAGTATGATGAGTGAAACTGGTCAGCACCGTGGTGATACCTGGGGAGGACACCAGTAAGTATGATGAGTGAAACTGGTCAGAACCAGTGTTCATTTTGACGAGGAAGTGTTAATGGTGGACTATTGGACATGGACAATGCAGAATATTTCCCCCCCAATTGTCCGTCAAAATGCATCCCTGTCATTGGTTGAATAAGTTGGGATTCTGGGAATCTGCACACGTCACTCACAAGTAAAGAGTTAAGAGGGAAATGTTGCTTTACGAATGTTAACGCTTGATATTGTCCCCTTAATTCCAATTTCATGCTTTATCCTAACTGAAACAGTTGAAAGAGAGAAAACATTTTGACTAAAATGTAATGATTTTTCATCGACTAAAACTGAACTGAAACGTTTTGAGTTGTGGCTGACTAAAACGAGACTAAAACTATGAAGGATAAAAAGGACTAAAGATTCAATCTGAAATAGCTGCCCAAATGAACACAGGTCAGCACCGGGGCGACCGTTGCTGAAGTTGTGATTATGTAACGAGGGCAGAGGTTTATTAATGACCATTACTAATGCATAGGGGGTATTCTGGGTGGATGTCCACATTATTGAATCAATCCCGTTTCTTTTCAACAGCCAAACATCCTGAAACACGACCCGTCTAAAGGGCGAGCGCAGTGCAGCTGTAATGGTAGGTGTTTCTTTCTAAAAGCTATTCTACATAGCACACCACACCAGAGCTTCCCAACCTTTTCTTTACCAAGGCACCCCTGAAAAGATTTCTCGACCCCAAGGCACCCCAACTTTTTGTAGATTTAAAAACCACTTCAGAGCTTAAACTAAAAACAATAAATACACCATAAATTGGTTTTCAAATGTGTATTTAATTGAATAGAACATTTTATAGAACAAATAATGTATTCACACATAATAACAAGAACCAGACTAAAAACACCATTTCTATGATTTCAATATTATAAACAGGCTCTTTTGTTTTGGCTGAAGATAGTACCTACCATATACATATCAATACAGTTATTATTTTACATTTGGGTTTCAAAAGAGGCAGGCCTATGATCACTTAGATTACATAATAACTTAATATAATTGGAGGGATGAGACACTGCCCTCTGACCCGACTGTGGTCATGTGACTCATCAACCACGTCCCAAATATGAAACATTCTGCATTTCGCTATCCAGATAATACTGATTGACAAAATCATAAATCATACAAGAAAGGCACACAAATTAACATCCAAACATTTCTCAGACCGTTACACGGTGCTAGTGCGACACTTGTGCCTGCCTTTGTGAGCAGAGTCTCTTGATGCGTGGACAGCGCAACGCGGAGGTCCTGCTCCACTGACAGCCGGGTGCGGCTCTTGTTTTTGACATATGCGAGTGAGGAAGACCTCGGCTCGCACAAGTAGGAGGTTGGAAACTGTAAAAGCCCCTTGATGGCACTCTCTGAGAGGGATGGATACTCGTGTCCCACAAGCAGCCAACATATATCCAGACGTGCTTCAGTTTCAGGGAGCGGTCCAGAGATAGCTCTGCGAGTTCATCCTGAGCTCTGCTGTTTAAACTTGTGGCTGATATTAATGACAGAGGATTCAACGGATCCCGGAGCCAATCGAAGTCTTCATTCATAGGAGGGAAATATGACTCAAACCTCTCCTCCAGCACTCTCAGGTGAGCAGCTACAACTTGTAGAACAAATGCGCTGGGTCACTGGTTGTTTTGCCGCACTCTTGGACAGTGCTCGCGGCACACCGGTTGGGAACCACAGCACTACACCGTCTTTCAATTATTTAACACAAAAAGTTAGGAACTCTCTGTTTGGTAGACTATTTATTTGTTGTAACAATGCTTCTTGGCAATACATCTTATACCGCTGTGGAAAGCCTGTTTATTTGCCTTTCAAATGGTGTCACATTTGTGAGGAACATGCATTTGTGGGATGAGCAGCAGAGTATGTTGGTTGCACCCATGACAAATGTGACAAACCTCCTCTGCCGATGCCAAGCAGGTGGATTGGATGCTTGAAGTCTGATGAAAGACATACTGGCAACAATTTCTTGATTAACAATGTATTTCTTTGCCAAGCAGCCTCGATAGCGTGTTGAAGAACCACACACAGCCTCGATAGCGTGTTGAAGAACCACACAGCCTCGATAGCGTGTTGAAGAATCACACGCAGCCTCGATAGCGTGTTGAAGAACCACACAGCCTCAATAGCGTGTTGAAGAACCACACACAGCCTCGATAGCATGTTGAAGAACCACACAGCCTCACCAGCCTGGAGGATGGCACCTTATTCTCCAACCACTATTTGTTTCCCAAGTCAGCCAACGTGGTCGTGTTGCTCACTCTGGCACGGCCAGCAGGGCCAAGCTGATCCCAAAAGTGTTCAATGGGGTTGAGGTCAGGACTGCAGGCTCCACTTCTGGAGGAAGTCTCTGAGATATTGGATTGCCACTGGTCTCATAAATTCATCTCGATACCTCTCTGCATTCATCCAATGCCGAGAAGCCTGTTTTCCCAGAGAGGGAGATGCCTCCACCAAAACATGATACTCTATCGGTGCAACAATCAGGAAAGCATTCTCCGCATCTCCTCCACATTGTGGCCTTACGATCCAAGTGCCGTAGGCAGGATCTGGACTCATCGCTGAACATAAGGTTCCTCCACATATTGAGGTTCCAGTGCAAACGAGCCTGAAGGTCAAGGCCAGTCATGGCAGGCAAACAAGACCAGAGATCGGCTGCTGTTAGCAGAGGACATCTGTCACAGCTTTTCTTGGTGGCTGTCGACCCAGCTGCCGTGAGACCATTAACAAGTTCCTCCCGTGATGATCCCTCACCTTCTCATGATCATCAATACGAGGCGAGATCTTGACCAAGGGCAATTGACGGCCATTTTTAGTTTTCATCCATTTCCAAATAATCACACCAACAGTTGTCTCCTCCTCACCAAGCTGCTGTCTCATGGTCTTGTAGCAGTCTAGCCTCGTGCAGGTCTAATCTTGTCCCTGAGGTCCTTAGACAGCTCTTTGCTCATGGTGGGTTGGAATCTGATTTATCGATTCTGTGGAGAGATGTCTTTTATACAGGTTACAAAGCTGATACTACAAGTACTTTCCTAAAGGAAGATTACTTATTTAACCGGTCCGTGGGAGCCAGAATTCTTGTTTGTTGCAAGGGGATCAAATACTTATTTCCTCCAGTGTACTCAGCTCTGCTGCTCATCCCACAAATGCATGTTCCTCATAAATGTAGCACCATTTCAAAGGTTAATAAACAGGCTTTCCAACGGTATAAGATGTATTGCCAAGAAGCATTGTTACAACAAAGAAATAAACTACTGTAACACGCCTGGTTTCCACACACTGTACCGTGCCTTATGTCCACATCAAATACCATGCTACATTATGACTGTAACGACGTACTGTGCCACGCCTGGTTTCTACACACTAGGGCTGTACCCGAATATTCGGAGCCCGAAAAATGGTATTTGGGACAGCCCTACTACACACTTATTTCGCCCAAAAAATACAAATGTTTTTACCTTAAAAGTCATAGTACAGCATGTGGAATATATGGAGATAAGTCAGTCTTTTTTGTCATGCATGAAGGAATTATTCAAGAAGGAATTGAGGAGTACTTCCTGCCAAGTGACAGTGACATAGTTAGATTTCAAATAATGTTACAAGAACATACACATTTCAGGCTGAAACTAAGTCGCATATCAAGTACATTACAATTACACCAACTTCCTAACCGTCACCTGGACCACCTGCTGTGAGGCCCATCCAACCTTTTCTAACATGGCTGTACAATAGTACAAGTGGCTGTTATCGCTATCAATAATTACCCGCCGTGATGGTAAATAAGTATTCTAATTGGAGCTACCTTCTGTGTCTCATTGTGTCATCAGTGGCATTGTTTGAGAGACATTACTCCCCACAGTGTCTTGAGGGAGGATATTGCGTCGGCTCTGTGAAATGAAATCAATTCTTTCAAAGACAGATGAACCCGGAGACATTAATGCCCACTGGGGGCATCAATATCTGCTGCCACACACACACCATCTTTCCCTCTCATCGCCCCTCCTTCCACTTTCCCTTCTCCCGTCTTTCATCCTCCTCTCCCACAAGTCTTTCATGGCAGTGTGTGTCACTGTTTTCGCCTCTGGTTTCCATAGAGACGAGTTGCTCCCGTCTATTTGCAGCTGCCTCCTCTGGTCTAGTGGTTGTCTAGACTTTCCTCCTTTCCTCCCGCTCATTAGACGTAAGCTAAGTAAATCACCTATGTGTTTAATACCACACATCTGTTCACATTGTGTACTGTAACAGTGTGATCTCAAGGAACCAGCGGGAGTGCTTCCTCCCCAGCCACCCGTCGCTGCTCACAGTTTGGGCTGCTGTTTCAAATCAATATCACCAGTTTCTGTCGTACAGTTTAATTCATTCTGTGGGAACGCTCGCTTCATGATGCCATAGCAACCGGCTGATTCCTGTCCGTGCAGCCGAACTGAACCACACTAAGTCGAGAGAAAGAGAGAGACGGCAAATGCGCTGCAGGATAATATGAACGGTGTGATCACAGCAATAACAGCACATGTGCAGTTATTGGGGGGTGCTAACAAACAAATCAGATGTCGACCTTTGCTATGTGTCCAGGGGTTAACCAGGTGGAACAGACCACAGCTTGTGTTCATGGAGCCGAGGGGAACCAGTCAGGGATCAGAACACAAGACAGCATGAGTTGTATCAGAACTACACTCACAATCTGTCCAAACACCACTTTATGCACGTCTAAACGGTCTAACCATCTCACCGTCAGTTTAACACACATCCTAACGTCTAAACGGTCTAACCATCTCACCGTCAGTTTAACACACATCCTAACAAGCCATCCAGAGGGAGTCTCACACACTCCCTGCCGTCCTGAAACGCCTCCATGAGACTCCTGTGTAGACCATAATGACATCACCATGTAACAGTTGGCTAGCACTCCAACTAATTGTACAGGCAAAGGGGCGGGACATCTCTAAGCGTTTGACCAATCACAACAGAGCCGGCCAGCTAACCAATCAGAGCAGACTGGGCTCTGGTTTCAGACAGAGGGTGAAAAGTGGCAGTATGAGACAAATAGAGAGCTTTTTGAACATTACAGCATGGGGACATGTCCCAGTAGAGACCAATGTGAACCTGAAAATGAGCTTGGGGGCGCTTGAAGTGAAAAGCAGGACATACAATTTTGGGCTTTCCACTATTAAAGCTGCAATGTCATATTTAGGCCTGTTTGTCCAACACAATTACAATAACATTTCAGTGCTTCTGAAGCTTTTTCGCCCAATTCTTCCAATGTCACTCTGAATCGCCCCACAACAGGGAGGCTGTCACTACGGGTTGCATCAGCTTTGAAACAACTAGGAATACACAATCTGAAATGCTGCAGTAACATGAGTTGCTTTGAGTCAAAGGTACATGAGAGCTAACAGCGAGGGCCTGGTTGTTTGGGGTAATTACGCGGATGTTTCCAAATGAATGTTCCCGTGATTGAGGTTAAAATGCAGGTACAACATAATCTGATTACAGGTGCGTAGAGGCCTTGACTTAAAGCCATCTCTCCCATGCATGTAATCAGTCAGATGGCCCTACACGAGCACTCTAAAGCATGTCCACTCTCCTCTATATGCTCAGCTATGTCTATTTACTCCTACACTCCAAAAATCAGGGGCAATCACAAAGCAAGTAGCAGACCATTTAGATGTTTCTCTCCGCAGCACACACACTGTTTGAGGGATTGATGTCTCCCACCACACATCTTTAACTCACTGCCTCGTGCTGCAACTTCCCATGAGGAACACTGGCAGCCCTCACACCTAAGCTGACAGACCATTGACAGGCCTCTGTGTGAATGACGGCTCTCAGAGGGAACCGTGTTTTCACCCGTATACTGAGAAATAAGATGCTTTAGTTCCACTGCATGCTGCTAGCCAGGGCCCAACATTTGGGATAAACAAATACTTAACAAATAGGGTGGTGGAAATGAAGCATTGCAGGTATATTCCCCACAATGCAACACTAGTTTCTAGTCTCAAGCTAAGAAGAGCAGCCAACAGCCAACTGTCTTTCTAAGACTAAACTAATATATCAGCATCGCTAGATTTTCCAAATGTCTTTCTCACAGTTGGGAGAAAAGATTTTAAGTAAGTGCACTTGTGTGACATTTCCCTGTGTATTAAGACACCAGTTTATCACCTCCACTTATTTGACTTTCTCAAGCTCCACATTCCCTTGCCTTCAGGTGCGTTTATTCCCTCTGTATCTCTGTCAAAATGCATCTGAGCTGCAGAGATTGAGGTCTGATGGGAATCAAGCGGAGCCCTCCTACCTCCACACATCCTGCTGCTGAGTGACAGCTGTTTGGAAAAACCCCACCTGGAACATGTAAGCAGCTTGTCAAGGCACAGTGCCTTCAGGCGAGGTGCAGGGCAGCAGCATCAGCAGCCTTTTCCCTGGACTTCCAGCTGCCTGCGATCCCAACCAATCCTCCTCTTGACATGTCTCCCTGCCAGCAGCCTTCACTTCACACTCTCTTACTGTCCCTGTCTTTTATTCCTCTTATCTCTGCTCTCAGCGTCGGGATCAGGTCTCCGGCTGACCAGAAAAACCAGGGATGTACCAAAGAAGAAAGAAGAAAGGCTAAATGACTTTCTTTTGTGGAGCTGGTTGTGGATGTTTATCAGGATGGGGACAGCGTGCTTTTTTCTGCTACCTGTTAGTTTGAGATCACAAGCCTTTCTCTGCCTTTGGTCATGGATCACACACACACACACACACACACACACACACACACACACACACACACACACACACACACACACACACACACACACACACACACACACACACACACACACACACACACACACACACACACACACACACACACACACACACCACACACACACACACACACACACACACACACACACACACACACACACACACACACACACACACACACACACACACACACACACACACACACACACACACACACACACACACACACACACACACACACACACACAGCTATAACTCTGATTAAATGGTAGTGAATTGTTCGTCCGTAGCCTAGCAACATGATTATGAAGTAAGACCTCTCAAATGTGTCGCTACAGCAGAAATATCTTTAGTTATAAGATGTATTTTTTCAGAATTGTGTAAACAAAACATGCCATATACACAGGTTTGAATAAGTGGGGAAGATAATCTTTTACTTAAATATCTTATCCTATTAACCATTGTTTATCCAGGTTATGTACTTACAGACTCAAGGATAACAACAATTTAATTAATAAGCCTTTAGCAAAGAGCAACAAATAATCCACTTTGATCAACGATGCAGAAGAAGCCGAGCACAACACAACCTTGTATCACGATCATATCTCAACAGCACGAGGACATAAAGCCTCCATTTCATTATCACACGACTTTCCTCTCACAGCGATTAGAGAACTTTCTGCTGGACTCAACTTCAATATCACTTCTTTAGAACCGCCGGGGCGTTCCAGATGACCTTCTGCGATATTGGCAGAGTGGCAACAGGGACTGAGAGGAATTAAAGTGTGTGTGTGATACTGTGTGAGTGTGTGTGACACTGTGGGTAAAGGTGGCAGGAGTTTGGAGAGGTCGGATAGTATCAAGTGAGTTCACGTGTTTGACTTTAATCTCCTTCAACAGGTACCACCGGGGAGCGTTGAGTTGTTTTTCTAATTTCTACTTCAATTTACGCCGTTAAATTGCAGCAGAGTTCACACCAGGGGAGTAAATGAACAGCTCCTCCCGAATTAAAAGACAAAAGCACAGTTAGAAAACAGATACTAGGTGCAGGAGGGCAGTGGGAAAAGGGCCAAGTCATCTAACATATCTTCATTTGATCACAAGGGACCTATTTTACACTACAAGCAGCAGTTTGCACCACAACAACATCAATTATCATAATCTAGTTCTCCACAAGGCTTCGTTTAACGGCAACTAATAAGAAAACTGATGAGTCAAACCATGAGTCTGCACTGTCGTCCAGTGTCTTACTGTGGTTCGTGAACTATGCACATTTTTATTCAGCCACAGGTCCGAGTAAACAACAGAGTAATAAACAATTCCACCACAATTAGGTTTTTAATTTACTTACTACCTCTGCATCTCTACAGGATATATTTAACTTTTAATTGCAAGCTACTGTACACAGTTGTTGTATGTATACTGTAAGGGAAGCTTCTGCAGCAATGGAGAGTCAGGACTCAGAGAGACACGAGGAGAGTTGGAGCTTTGATGTCAAACAATGATAGTTTATTGCAAGGATACGGCGGAGAATTCACATCACAAGTCACATCACAAAAGGTTCTGACTGCACGGTGGGTTGTCATGTCAATTCTCCGCCGTATAAATAAACTATCATTGTTTGACATCAAAGCTCCAGCTCTCCTCGTGTCTCTCTGAGTCCTGACTCTCCAAGGCTGCAGACGTTTCCCTTTGTCGGCAGGATTTGTTATTAACGTCAACAAGCAATAAGGTTAAATATCTTAGGAGTAAGGAAGAATTATTCTTTGACATATGCAAGTACATATTAAAAGCTGGGGCGGAAGCTGGGCGGGAGCTGGGGCGGGAGCTGGGGCGGGAGCTGGGGCGGAAGCTGGGGCGGAAGCTGGGGCGGAAGCTGGGGCGGAAGCTGGGCGGGAGCTGGGGCGGGAGCTGGGGCGGGAGCTGGGGCGGGAGCTGGGGCGGAAGCTGGGGCGGGAGCTGGGGGCGGAAGCTGGGGCGGAAGCTGGGGCGGGAGCTGGGGCGGGAGCTGGGGCGGGAGCTGGGGCGGGAGCTGGGGGCGGAAGCTGGGGCGGAAGCTGGGCGGGAGCTGGGGCGGGAGCTGGGGCGGGAGCGGGGGCGGGAGCTGGGGCGGGAGCTGGGTGGAAGCTGGGGCGGGAGCTGGGGCGGGAGCTGGGTGGAAGCTGGGCGGGAGCTGGGGCGGGAGCTGGGGCGGGAGCTGGGGTGGAAGCTGGGTGGAAGCTGGGGCGGGAGCTGGGTGGAAGCTGGGGCGGGAGCTGGGGCGGAAGCTTGGGGCGGGAGCTGGGGGCGGAAGCTGGGTGGAAGCTGGGGCGGGAGCTGGGGGCGGGAGCTGGGGCGGGAGCTGGGGCGGGAGCTGGGGCGGGAGCTGGGGGCGGAAGCTGGGGCGGAAGCTGGGTGGAAGCTGGGGCGGGAGCTGGGTGGAAGCTGGGGCGGAAGCTGGGTGGAAGCTGGGGCGGGAGCTGGGCGGGAGCTGGGGCGGGAGCTGGGGCGGGAGCTGGGGTGGAAGCTGGGTGGAAGCTGGGGCGGGAGCTGGGGTGGAAGCTGGGTGGAAGCTGGGGCGGAAGCTGGGGCGGAAGCTGGGGGCGGGAGCTGGGGGCGGGAGCTGGGGGGGGGAGCTGGGGCGGGAGCTGGGTGGAAGCTGGGTGGAAGCTGGGCGGGAGCTGGGGGCGGGAGCTGGGGCGGGAGCTGGGGCGGGAGCTGGGGGCGGGAGCTGGGGGCGGGAGCTGGGGGCGGGAGCTGGGGGCGGGAGCTGGGGGCGGGAGCTGGGGCGGGAGCTGGGGCGGGAGCTGGGGCGGGAGCTGGGGCGGGAGCTGGGTGGAAGCTGGGTGGAAGCTGGGCGGGAGCTGGGGGCGGGAGCTGGGGCGGGAGCTGGGGCGGGAGCTGGGGCGGGAGCTGGGGCGGGAGCTGGGTGGAAGCTGGGTGGAAGCTGGGCGGGAGCTGGGGCGGGAGCTGGGGCGGGAGCTGGGGTGGAAGCTGGGTGGAAGCTGGGGTGGAAGCTGGGGCGGGAGCTGGGTGGAAGCTGGGGCGGGAGCTGGGGCGGAAGCTGGGGCGGGAGCTGGGGCGGAAGCTGGGTGGAAGCTGGGGCGGGAGCTGGGGCGGGAGCTGGGGCGGGAGCTGGGGCGGGAGCTGGGTGGGAGCTGGGTGGAAGCTGGGGCGGGAGCTGGGGCGGGAGCTGGGGCGGAAGCTGGGTGGAAGCTGGGGCGGGAGCTGGGGCGGGAGCTGGGGCGGGAGCTGGGGGCGGGAGCTGGGGCGGGAGCTGGGGTGGAAGCTGGGTGGAAGCTGGGGCGGAGGTCGGGCGGGCAAGCAGAAGCGACGTGGAAGTAGCTGCAGCAATAGCAGCAGCAAGCGATGCATAGGGAGATATCAGGCAGGTTAAATAGAGCGGCGTATTAAGGACACTCTGTTTGGTTGGTTGTAGAGTGGCAAGGGGCGTTATGTATGAATGCAAGATAAGTGCTCGAGTTGACTGCCTGAACTAGCTCGCAGGCTCCGCCCCATTATTGTCAAGAAAAGGTCATTAACTACATTTGTACTTAAGCGTTTTACATTCAGACATCTTCACTTTAATATGACCACATACAGAATGGGCATGTACTCTTTAGATGCTTACCTTGGACTCCACTTCAAACAGCCACCAGCACAACATCATCATCCACAGGAAAGCAATGCTAATGGGAGGCATGCAGTGGGAGGAACATAAAGCAGCAAACGATGGTTAACTCGTGCAAAAAGAAATCGGATTAACAAGAAACACACACATCAAAGATGGCTTAATGACCTGCTAAAGGTGACATGCATCGATATACAGTGAGACACACACACACTCTAGTAAAATGATTGCCTGTAATAACTACAGCAACAAAGGCCGAGGTTATTGCTTTCAAGCATCCTAAATCTCAGATTGAATGGGAATGAGTTATTAAGTCCCTGTTATTAAACGACAGCAGGGGCAGGGAGTTTAATATGGATCCTGATCACTAAAGCAAATATTGGACACTTTTCCCGACTACTAATCATCCACTAGGAGGAGGGAGATCTTTGCCAACATGGTGGTGTGACAGAAAGCATATTGCAATATAATTAACTGGGGGTCAGGTTGAACAACACTCTTTAATGACACTGTCATCAACCCGGGCTCCACATAGGATCATGTGTTGAAAGCCTTTAGTTGAACTTAAGAGACCTTGAACACATGTCTGTCGGCAGCGTGTTAGTGAGCATGTGAATGTAAAAGGTCCAAAGGTTTAGTGAACTAATAAGAAGTGGATCAAACCTGTGAGATTCTTTACACAGACACACTTGGCGCAAGTATTCTGACGCTTATATACAACAATATAATAACTCTTCAATCAGCAGTCTGTCTGTGTTTCTATGTTGTTATGTCTTCAGTGTCTAAGGTTTCCGATCCACGACAACATATAGCATTAAATGTGTACCTAGAGCGGTGCGAGCGGGCGTGGCGTCGCTCTTGATCCAGAAGGAGACCCAGGACAGAACCACGGTCAGGATGCAGGGGATGTAGGTCTGGATGGTGAAGTATCCCATCCTCCTGCTGAGGTCGAAGTACACCGTCAGCACCACGTAGTCGCCTGCAGAGAGAGGGTGAGCTTTAAAATGTGATTTGTATAGCGCTTCTCCTGGTGCTCAAAGCGCTTCACGAGCAAGTACAGAAGAACAATAACAACAAAAGTAAAAGGTGGTAAACTAGATGGGATAAGGGCGGGGGGGTCATGGATTAGGAGTTGAAGGCCAGAGTGAAAAGGTGAGTGTTGAGGGATTGTTTGAATGAGTGTTGGCAGAGTGTTTTAACCCATTCTGGAAAGCTGAAAACATGCCGATGTGAAACAATCACAATTTAGGCTGAATAAAGTATATTTACTGAAATAGTCTGTACATTTATTACACACTAACTCTGCAAGTAAATACATTTCAATTAAAACACTGCATATTAACAGCAAATCTCCTCATACAACCTCTCCTCAAATACAATCAGCCTATGTTTGAATATTTCTACTTTTTGAGTATTCTAACTCAACCCTTATACTGTGTATTGTGTCTTTTGTAGACACTGTATTGATATACATCTGTTTAATGTATGTACAACATGTACATGTACAGCTTATGTTAATTTTTCAACTTACCTGAATGCCTGTTAAAATGCTGATTTGACATAATCCCAATTAGGAGGATTAATACATATGCAATTGTCTTGTTTTATATTTTAAACGACACTAGCCAAGGTAGGATAATACGAGTTGTTGGGGCTAGACTAAAGGTTGTTTCGTGTACCAACATGAGAAGATAAAGGCCTTTATTTCCCCTTAAAGATATTGTATATGTATTAATGTATAGGTAGTTTAAGAGCCAATTAGGAACCGGTGTGTTTAATCAGAGGTTCTGCTGGAAGGTAAAGTGTTTCATGTTTCATACGCTGATTAAACAGCTGATTTGAGTTTAATTAACAGGTCATCAAATAAACCTCAGTTGGAACTCACACTTATTATTCATCAGACGAGGTAATAATAAACCTCAGTCGAGTGTTGGAACTCACACTTATTATTCATCAGACGAGGGAACACGTGTCAGTCACATAAACAAAGCAGCTCATCTTCTACTGATAGTTCAGGAACATTTTCACATGCTTTATTTCACCCCCTTTTTAACCCCGTTGACTTTTGAGCACGGGTGAACCAAACGATTTCCAACAATGCATCATTGCTTAGGAGACTGAGAGAATATTCTTTGCACTGAAAGGCGTACTGCACTCGGTGCGTTGAGCTCCATAACCGTAGCCAACGGCACTGAGCACAGTCTGCTGCAACACGAGCGACTGTTGAACGCATATTTATTTATTTTCGCATGTGTTTTTTGTAAAGACACAGGATGATACATGCAGACACCAAATCATCCCACTGAGGTGCAGAGAGCACTTGTGCCCACTGCTAACAGACTGTAGACACACACACACACACACACACACACACACACATACACACACACACACACACACAACACACACAACACACACACACACACACACACACACACACACACACACACACACACACACACACACACACACACACACACACACACACACACACACACACACACACACACACACACACACACACACACACACACACACACACACACACACACACACACACACACAGAGTTTCCTCTACTTCTTCTCGGACTGTGAGTGCAGAAACACACCAACACAGACTAGATTCACACTGAGCACACACTTGATTTGTAAATACTGCACACCGAAAACACATTATTTATCGTATTCTATTACATAATAACATCGATATACAGATGATAAATATACAAATATATCGTTCTGAGTATATCTGCACATCCCTCCACTTGTTTGTCCACTTCCAAGTTGTTTAAGTAGTTTTTGTGTATTTACATTTGGTGTAAATGTTTGCTTCCTAGTATGTGTAAACCTACCCATCAATAAGCTCGATTCGGACTCTAAATGTCTCTTGTTGTTCTTCTATTAGACAAGAACAACTTTCTCCAAAAGTTGCTATTCTGTTCAATGATTCCCTTCAATGCAGGAAGACATCTTATGGGGGACTTTGCTTCTTTTGAATATGTGGCCCTTCAGCTGAAATGCTCCTCTCGAGCTCTGTTCCTAAATATCTATAGACCACCCAAATACTGTGCAAGCTTTTTTGATGACTTTACTGAACTGCTGTCTATAGTGTGTATTGACTTTGACCGTCTAGTCATTGTTGGTGATTTTAACATCCATGTTGACAACCCCCAGGACAGAGGGGCAAAAGAACTGTTTTGTGTTCTTGATAGCTATGGACTGACTCAGCATGTGACGGAGCCCACGCACAATAAGGGGCACACTCTGGACTTAATTATCTCAAAGGGTCTGAATATCTCTAAGGTTGTGGTGACTGATGTTGCGCTCTAATAATAATAATAATAATTCATTTATTTTATATAGGCGCCTTTCAAGGCTCTCAAGGTCGCCGTACAAACACATAAAAAACAAGATACACAATACATAACACCAGCATAAGAGACATAAACAAGACAATGCAGTAAATCAATCAATCAAATAACCAAATACATAAAAACAGAGAATGTGTGATGGATAATGATCAGGGTGGATATGCGAGTGTGAAGAGATATGTTTTGAGGCGTGATTTGAAAATGGGGAGAGAGTCAGAGTTGCGGATGTCAGGTGGGAGGGAGTTCCAGAGGCGGGGTGCAGAGCGGCTGAAGGCTCTAGACCCCATGGTGGTTAAACGGAAGGGGGGTGCAGTGAGGCTGAGGGAAGCAGAAGATCTGAGTGTGCGGATGGGTGTGTTGATGTGCAGGAGGTCGGAGAGGTCAGAGGAGTGAGGGTATGGATGGCCTTAAAGGCGAGGAGCAGAATCTTAAAAACGATACGTGATTTGACGGGGACCCAGTGAAGCTGCTGAAGAACAGGAGTGATGTGGTTAATGGAGGGGGTTCTGGTGATGATGCGGGCGGCAGAGTTCTGAACCAGTTGAAGATGGATTTGAGAGGGAGACCAAAAAGAAGGGAGTTGCAGTAGTCGATGCGGGAAGTGACCAGGGTGTGAACAAGAATGGCGGTGGTCTTAGGGTTAAGGGACGGGCGGAGGCGGTTGATGTTGCGTAGATGGAAATAGGCAGACCGAGTGATATTACTGATGTGAGATTTGAATTAAAGTGTGCCGTCGAGGATGACACCCAGACTCTTAACCTGAGGGGAGGGGGAGACTGAAGAGTTGTCTATAGTAATGGAGAAACTGTCAGGTTTGGTTAGGGTGGATTTTGTGCCAATGAGGAGAACCTCGGTTTTACTGTCGTTAAGTTTGAGAAAGTTAGAGGAGAACCAGGATTTGATGTCCTGTAAGCAGTCAGACAGGGAGGATGGAGGGAGGATGACGGTTGGTTTGGAGGACAAGTAGAGCTGGGTGTCATCCGCGTAGGCATGAAAGCGGATGTTGTGTTTACGGAAGATATTTCCAAGAGGAAGTAAATAGATGATAAAAACAAGAGGCCCCAGGACAGAGCCCTGGGGAACACCGGTCGTGACTGGAAGTGGCTGTGATTTGAAGGTTTTGAGTTGGATGAACTGAGTGCGGCCAGAGAGATATGATTTAAACCAGAGGAGGGGTGTGTCAGTGATCCCGATGGAGGTCAGTCTGTCAATGAGGATGCTGTGGGAAATGGTGTCAAAAGCTGCACTAAGATCAAGGAGAATGAGGATAGTTAATAGTCCGGAGTCAGCTGCCATGAGGAGGTCGTTAGTGATTTTCACCAGTGCTGTTTCTGTGCTGTGATGGGGGCGGAAACCAGATTGAAATTGTTCATAAAGGTTATTGTCTGATCATTCCTGTGTTTTCTTTGAGAGCTCTATTTCTGTTCACAAAAATGTTGAGAAAGAGGTAACCACAAAGCGATATTTAACTGAAAATACTAGGGAAATGTTTACTCAGAATTTTTCTTCCACACTTGCCCCTGCTAACATCTCAGTAAATAAGCTAGTAGATCATTTTAATTCAAAAATTCAAAATGTTATAGATGCCATTGCTCCAACTAAGGTAAAGGAAGTGACTGGGAAGAAAATATCTCCATGGAGAAAGGCCATGACCGTGAGAGCAGAAAAAAGAGAGTGTCGAAAAGCTGAACGCAGGTGGCGAAAAACAAATCTCCAGGTTCACTTTGAAATCTATAAAGAGAGACTTGGCCTTTATAATTTGGAATTGAAAAACGCACGACAATCGTTCTTCTCTGACATCATTAACAAAAACAAAAACAACGCACGTGCTTTGTTTGCTACCGTCGACAGACTAACTAACCCCCCATTGTCAGTAGCCTCTGAATTTCTATCCACCAGGGCGTGCAATGATTTTGCCTTTTTCACTGACAAAATTCAGAAAATCAGACAAGCAGTCAGTGCCTCTGCATCAGGAACAGCACATGTGTTGTCCCTATGTCCACCTAATATCAATTCAAACACCATGACACAATTCCATCAGATTAATGATAAAAACCTAGAGGACATTATTCAACTTCTGAAATCCTCCTCCTGCTGCCTTGATATTATTCCAACAGGATTTTTCAAAGATGTTTTTCGTTGCATGGCCTCAGATCTACTTCATATAGTAAACAAATCTCTTCACTCAGGTGTTTTTCCACAGGCCCTGAAAACTGCAGTCATTAAACCGCTCTTAAAAAAGAATAATCTAGACGCTTTAGTCATGAACAATTACAGGCCCATATCAAACCTGCGATTTCTAGGTAAAATCATTGAAAAAGTTGTTTTTCAACAGTTGAGTAATTTCTTGCATCTAAATAACTGTTTGGATGTGTTCCAGTCAGGCTTTCGTCGAAACCACAGCACTGAGACTGCTCTTGTAAAGGTCTTCAATGACATCCACTTAAACACAGACAGTGGCAGAATTTCAGTGTTAGTATTATTAGATCTCAGTGCTGCGTTTGACACTGTTGACCACAGCATATTACTAGACCGACTAGAAAACTGGGTGGGACTTTCGGAAACAGTTCTAAATTGGTTTGAATCCTACTTAAAGGACAGAAACAACTTTCTTTCTATAGGTAAATACACATCTGAGTTGATAAATATGACATGTGGGGTTCCTCAAGGCTCCATCTTGGGGCCTCTTCTCTTTAACATCTACATGCTACCACTGGCTCAGATAATGAAAAACAACAAAATAAATTACCATAGCTATGCGGATGACACACACATTTACGTAACAATTTCACCAGGAGACTATGCTCCAATTCAAACACTGAGTAAGTGCATTGAACAAATCAATGACTGGATGTGTCAGAACTTTCTCCAATTAAACAAAGATAAAACTGAGGTAATGGTTTTTGGAGCCAAGGCAGAACGTATAAAAGTTAGCGCTGAGCTTCAGTCTGCAATGTTCAAAACAACAGAGCCAGAAATCTAGGTGTAGTCATGGACTCTGACCTGAGTTTCAACAGTCACATTAAAACAGTTACTAAATCAGCCTACTATCACCTAAAGAA
Source organism: Harpagifer antarcticus (assembly GCA_902827135.1). Lineage (NCBI taxonomy): Eukaryota > Metazoa > Chordata > Actinopteri > Perciformes > Harpagiferidae > Harpagifer > Harpagifer antarcticus. Next base: position 562,438 of record CADEHL010001026.1, on the reverse strand, counting down.
CATATCTAGGATTAAAAGACTAATGTCACAGCAGGATTTGGAAAAACTTGTCCATGCTTTTATCTTCAGTAGACTGGACTACTGCAATGGTGTCTTCACAGGTCTCACTAAAAAATCTATTAGGAAGCTGCAGCTGATTCAGAACGCCGCTGCTCGAGTCCTCACTAACACTAAGAAAGTGGATCACATCACTCCTGTTCTGAAGTCTTTACACTGGCTTCCTGTGTGTCAAAGAATAGATTTCAAAATACTGCTGCTGGTTTATAAAGCACTGAATGGTTTAGGCCCAAAATACATTTCTGACCTCCTGCTAAATGATGAACCATCCAGATCTCTCAGGTCTTCAGGGACTGGTCAGCTTTCTGTCCCCAGAGTCAGAACTAAACATGGAGAAGCAGCGTTCAGTTATTATGCTCCATCTGGAACAAACTCCCAGAAACCTGCAGGTCCGCTGCAACTCTGACTACTTTGAAATCCAGGCTGAAGACTTTTCTTTTAGCCGCTGCTTTTAATTGAACTATTCATATCTTAGACTGCACTGTAACTTTTATCCATGTATTTTATCTTTTAATGTTTATTTTATTAGCTTTTCTTTTTAATGACTGATTTTAAATGCCATTTTCTTAATGTCTTTTTTTTTTTTTTTGTAAAGCACTTTGAATTGCCTTGTGTTGAAAAGTGCTATATAAATAAACTTGCCTTGCCTATTGACACACAATGCCTTACATGAGGTAACTAATTAAAAACTAGGGGTGTTGAAAATAATAGTTTCTACGATGCATTGCGATGCGGACGTGGACGATTCGGTATCGATTCGATGCAGTGACGGAAGATAATCGGTTATAGCGTAGTAACGTTGCTTCCTGATTTTCCGGCCGCGGCTTTACTATAACGTTTTTTTTTCTGTCACTTTAATATCAAATCAGTCGGTGACGCAGAGATCAGGGAACAGACGTGACAGCGGCACAGCAACACCAAACACGGAGCTGTCTGCTTTATCCACCAACACAACACCACCAGTCCAGAACCAACAGCAGAAGGACCCGCTCTGAATCACTCCGTGTCGCTGCGGCTCAGAGACACAGGGATTTATGTTTTTCAAAAATAATCGCGTTACAATCATGTCAGGTTTTTGGTGGATTTAATTAAGTCTTGGATTGCAAAGTATAAATGTCCTCTAGCAATTTTCAGACGATAAATACGTGTGTAAAGTTTGTGAAGGCAGGAGGAAAAAAGCTTCCGCGCTCACCGTCTCCTCTCCGTTCCTCCAAAGCCCGCCCCCTCCCTGAAAATAATGAGTGACAGACTGATAGTGACCCGATAGAAACGTTATTATTCACTTAATAACTGAGATATAATGAGCAGATGTATGAACTAAATAGAGCCCCACATACCAACTCTACATTGTAACTTATGGTTAAGGTAGCCATTTGTTTTCCAAAGCTGTGTAACGAAATGTTAATGAATATAGACGAATACATCATTAATATACTCAATAACATACTCATATGTTAGTGATTTTAGTTGATGCACATCAATAGGATTTAATTAAACATATGAATCTGACCTCTGCTCCGAGTACATTTGAGTAACTTTACCTCTTTGAATGTTATTGAATGCCTCTGAGGATCGATGAAGCTTATGAGTAATTAAAAGGCCTGATATTTAGCTGGAGGCTGCATCATGCTGTGCTCTTAACTTTGTCATCAGAACGGAGAGCGGGACCACATTTTACTGCAAGATTGTGACAACAGTGCAGTGTATCGAGGATGCACACGTCAGCAGGATACTGTTTTTGTAAGAAGACAGATCTGTGTGTGAAGTTGGAAGATACAGATTTAACATAAAGTGCTTTCAACACAACCAGAAGCCGAGGAATGACCTCTGGGGAACAACTAATGAGTCAATGGAGTTAAACTGAGAGAGATATTCGTCTAATGAGATCGTCAGAAGTGACTTAAGATCTTCAGTCACTTTAATTTAGACGGTCCGTGCCGGGAAGAGCAGATAAACGTCACGCAAAGTTGTCAAAGATGTCGTTTTTGTTCATCAAAAAGTGTTCATTTCTGTTTCTTATCATTTGGAATAATGGCTATAACTGCTTCAAGTTAGATCATCAGGAGGGGGAACAGTCAAGGACAGAAAGAGACAGGAAAGCAAGATAGGTGATTCAGATGTACAGATGGCACGAAGAGAAGAAAAGGAGAGTTGAATGAAGCTCAGAAAACAGAGGAAGACTTCTCTCTGGATCTTGAGCGACGCCACAGAGACAGAGGAGGACTAATGACGTGACAGGGGTTATCGGTCCGGCTACAGCGCGACGCTTGTTACCGACAGACTTTGAGATACACCGCTCGGCTTCTGTGACCTTGACAAAGTTCTTTGCATCAGACTTGAAACATTACTGAAGAATGCCTGGTGCCACTCAGAAGCACTTTCCCCGTGAAAAGGATGTCGGATTGAATAGAACATCTGTAGAGGAAGACCTTTTGTCCTCTGGATCCAACCTCACGCTGCACAGAAGTGAAATAATGATTTTAATCAGCAGGTGCAGAGAGAGGCGTGATTATCTCTCACAAAGGCATGTAAACGTTATCGCACATTACCTCACTTTCCCCCGTTATGCCATCGTTATTAAGGGAATCTTTCCATACATTAAAACCACCCGTCTTACATTTAAAAGTCTTATTTTGAAGAATTACGTTAAAGCAAACAGGGAAATAAAAAGATGTGAAAGTGGTAGGGATGTAACGATACCAACAACTCACGGTATGATATTTATCACGATATTGAAAAATGTGTACAGCATTTTAGTAGATAGTAGTATTTTAAAGTGTCAATGATATAATAATCAGACCCTGCAATAGAATAAATCAAGTTTCACTTTAGTTTAACTCAACTCTAACTCACTCACTCACTCACTCACTCACTCACTCACTCACTCACTCACTCACTCACTCACTCACGCACTCACTCACTCACTCACTCACTCACTCACTCACTCACTCACTCACCTCACTCACTCACTCACTCACTCCCTGCTGTGGAACAAACTCTCTTGCTTGGTACTGATGTAGCTGGGACAGAGAGATATGCTTTGGCCATGGGTGACAGCAGTGGGTCAAACTGTGCATTGTCTCTCCACCACTTCAAACACAATACAGTTGTTGCTAAGAAGGTGAGGCTTATTGACAGAGATATAAATATACTGTTGGTACTTGTCCATGTCTCTAGGTGTGTACATGTAGCCCTGTAAATACCATGTCCTTTTGTGTTATCTGTTTTAGGTTCATGTTGTAACCTACTTGCTGCCATGTTGGACAGGTCTCCCTTGAAAAAGAGATCGATTATCTCAATGGGAATAAAGGTTTAAAAAAATAAATAATAATAATAATTTATTTATCGCGATATTCGATATATCGTTACATCCCTAGAAAGTGGGGAATGTGGATAATATTTAAGGTGCATCTGTGAATACCCCATGGTTTAAAAGCTATGAAAAAGACCAAACGGGCATTAATGAAGGATGCATGTAATCAGAGAGGAATTAGTCGCTAATGAAAGACTAATGAAAGCTACCTGGTTAATGTTGCAACAAAGGATATCTTCATCACAACAGTAAGCACTATGTGTCATTTCACCGTAATACAGCCGTGTAGTTTTACTTTACGTACCCCTTCATGTCGAAGAAAGGGTTCTTTTAAAGCTATCCGAAGCAAGCTAACAACAACAGCATCCTGGAAGCAGCCCAAGGTTGACACAGTTCACAGAAAGTCTCATCTGACAGGTTAATGCTCAGAGATAAGTGTCATTTTGCTCCTTTAATCTTGTTAATGTTGCAGGGTAACATTGTTTAGCTTGCATTAATGGAGGCGACACAAATGTGCCCTCCCAGATGGACAATCTGTATCCGTGCAGCGTGGCAAACAAGCCCTCTGTTTACCTTCGGTTAGGACAGTAACAACCCCTGTGAGTACACGCTCCTGCAGAATACTTATGATCCTGCTCTGCACTCGTCATGCAGAGAGTCGGCTCCCATCTTCCTCCTGTGTGGAAGCTGGGAGGGACATTTTTGGGAATACTCAAGCTCAAGAAACTCAGCTGAAATGTTTTTTACTACACTGACATTCAGGAAAGCAGCATTCCTTCCCGGAACATCACAACCATGTGAAAGCTTTGAACGGCATGTTGTCCTTAAAGAAAATGACACCATTTATGATGGCAAGAAACTGCAGAACTGAAATTATCTCCAGACTTTCTGCGCAGAACGTGAGAGAAAGGCTTCCATCTGGCAAAAATAAATAAAATGTATGATTTGCACAGTGGTATATATTTTTAGCAACTCATGTCTCCACAGATTTACTTACATTCGTGCCTCCATGACTCTGTTCCTTTTCATATTATTTAGCGGACAGCTGGTGATTTTATAATCTGAAATGACCAGTTTTTATCACCTGTACCGATCCGTCTAATTAAAGGAACGTTTTTAATGATATTATCTGCTGCTAATTAAGGTCATCTCCATGAGGTGATTAAACGTGTCTGACCTTTGTAATGTTTCCACTTCACTCTCGCAATATATTATTCTTATAACAACGTTTTTCCCTCAACTAACAATCTACAATCCTTTTACTTTATTACTTTGAGATAATCCAGTCTGTTTACAAATGTTATATCTCTCTTTAGTAGCATTACAATTGAATCTGTAATTGTTTTGTAAGTCCCCCAACCTCCACACAGTAGGTAAGATCAACACAAAGCTGTTGGCCTAACATGCTAATGGCTGCACTCGCAGATAAAAGCATTACATTAGTTACAATCACACATTTTTAGAAAGTTTAGGCGCTTCTAAAAATGCGTCTCACACTTCAACATGTGAAGAAACACAAAGCGAGACAGACCTGTTGAGCTTGGAAAAGCATCCTGTCTTTTTGAAAGTTACCTCAAAACATGTCTTTTCCAGAGCTGCAGGTTAGCGAGCAGTCACGTGACGCCTGAAGGATCTCATACACGATATGCAAGCCATTGGATTGTCAGCAATTTGACGCTTCTACATTCTGCTTCCAGTCGTATAAAGACAAGGGAAGAACGTCATCTGCAAAGCAACCGCAGAGAGAAAGGACACAATGGAGGCTTTCGGGGAATTCTCGATGGGGAGGTAGCAGAACAAAGCAGTGACGTGTCTCATCGGGGCCTTTTGAAGAGGACTGAATTGATGGTCCCCGATGGTCCACTCTGTCCTCATTAAAACAGCCCGTCCTCATGTGCTTGTGAGGGATAAGGCTGGAGAGTGAGGGAAACACGAGAGGAAGCAGCACTTTCAGACTTTGTCATGATGTAAATTAATGATAGGTATTTTGAGCTGGGGATCAAATCATCAGGCGTGTGGAGACGGAGCTCCTGCACCGAGAAACAGGGGAATGATACCAGGAAACAATACATTTCTTAAACAGCATGAGGCACATGTGGAGGTTGCTTGCGAGCATCTCGGGAGAAAATTAGCGGGATTTGTTGTGAGAAAACATGTCATCTACACGGCCATCAATGTGTCTCAAGATGCTCATCATAAATACCCTTTCTCTCTCGATATAAACACTATGCTTACAGGATTTGAGTGTAAAAAACGATTTGATGTCGTGTTTGAGTACCGGGACAATCCCCCCCGCCCTTTAACATTTCACAAAATGAAGCTGTTCCACTAATTTCCACTGAGCTCATTAAACAATTTGATGCCACTCCTTGTTATCGCTCCCCTAATCACACCAAGTACGCCTGTTCCCAGAATATTCATGAATGGAGGTTCTTAGAAAGCAGAAATAGGTCATGCAGCAAAGACAAAAGCCTGCATGGCACAAACTAAGGGGGAATATCCGCAGCTCACACACAAGGTTAAGTGGGGTTAACAACTCAGCCCTTTCTCCACCTCCCTCATTCATAATGTTCCGCTTATTAAGCCGTTAAAACACGTCACGTGAAAGCATTAAAAATGGATTAAGAGCGCGTCCACCCCGGGCCCGTTGTGGGTATAATTACCGGCACCAGCAATATGTCTCCGTGCCTCCCAAACACACGTAAATTAAATCATGGGAAGGTCTAATAACGGCGCTGAGAGCATGGGACGAGAGGAACAAAATGGGTGAATAATTAAACTTCCTTTTTAATCTTTAATCTGGGTGATTAATGTCAGTGGAGAAACCTATTCGCCCTCACACCCGAGGGGAATACTTATGAGCTTGTAGTTTTACGATTACATTTATGGCCTCATGTTACCCTGGGCGAAGATACAGAGGTAGTAGCTTTATTTCCAAAGCTACTGAACAGAAAGCCAGGTTGACCTTTGACCTCAGATACAGTGAATAAAAAGCTTCCCAGCACATTAGATCATGGTTCTTACCTGCTGTTGTCGTGAGAACATCCGTGGAGTTTCTGAGCCCCATGAAATCAAACTGGTAGAGCCTCCAGTATTTCTGGTCCGAAGTTTCCACCGAGTTGCGACTCCACTTGTAAATAATCTCGTCTCGTGGGTAGCCGTCTGTAAAAAACAAAAAAGATTAGGCGGAAGAAAGTTAAAAGACATAAAAGTTTGAGGCCACGAATGTGAAGAATAATCTTCTGGGATTCAATGCAGAGCCAATGTTGAAGAATGGAGACGGAGAACTTTCATCAAAACACGGAGATTTATTGAAGTATCGGCCGGAGAGGGCACACTCAGTTTCACACATGAACCAGTCTTCCACCGAGTAGCCATCTGAAGGTTACACAATATAATCACACAATATATTGACCAAAGGCGGATCCCAAACTTACGCGCCCTTTCTCTGCTAATTATAAACAGATGCGACAAACTGGACAAAGACTAGTCAGGACAGGACGCCCCCCCCTTTCTCCACAGAGCCAGGCATCTGACCTCTGAGTTGACCCTGAGAATGGCATGATCGTATTTCACAGATTGAGGGAACAACACTTTAATTAGAAACAGAAGTTCGCAGATAAGTTCCCAATTCGATACATGGGAACAGACAGGATTAAAATATTCTCTAACAACGAATAAAGTAAAGTTTAATGCAGCGATGCAGATTTCATTGTATGCATGATATATACCTGATTTAAACTCATTTATACAGCGAGTTTTCAGTGGCCTGCAGACCAAGTGAGCAATTACCCTTAACTTAAACCTGCAGTAGTGAATCCACTCTAACATGTCATTCAGTGTAAGAACTGTTAATTTCAGTGACATACTTGACCTGTTTCCACCCAACTGGCCTAAAGGATGCCTCTAAATCACAATACGGTAAAACCTGGGAAGGATTTATTGCAAGATGTCATTCTTTATGGAGAAAAGTATGTAGGAAAAATACATGTAATTGGCTCTTAAAGGTCATTTTGTGGTGTAAGATTATAGAGTGCGCATCTCTTGTATATTTCTGAGTTAGGCCACTTCAGTGTCAAAGTGCTTTTCCACGGAGGAGCTGATAATGTGGACAATGACCTGTGGAAATGCTTTAAAGAGAACATATTGTACTCATGTTCAGTTTCATATTAGTTTGTCGTGCCACTGTCTATATTATAATAATAATAATGGGTTCCATTTATAAAGCACTTCATATTTAATTTCAAATCCCGAGCATGAACAGTACAAATAAACATTACACAACACGGTAGAATTAATAAAAAGCAATACAAAAATAAAAAATAAATAAAAGGGTGATAAAAAGGTCTAGGCAAAGGCTCTTTTGAAGAGATGGGGTTTGAGGCCTTTTTTAAAAGCCTCCACGGTCTGTGGTGCTCTCATTTGGTCGGGGAGAGCACTCCACAGACTGGGAGCAGCCGAGCAGAAGGCCCGGTCTCCCATAGTACGGAGCTTAGTCCTGGGGGGTTTGAGGAAGTTGGAGTTGCTGGAGCGGGTGGTCCGCAAGGAGGTATGGGGGGTGAGGAGTTCCTTGAGGTAGGGAGGGGCAGTTCCATGGACACACTGGTGGGTGAGGACGGAGACCTTGAATTCGATCCTTAGTTTCACGGGTAGCCAGTGTAGTGCTTTAAGGATGTGGGTGATGTGATCGTATTTGCGCACCCTCATCAGGATCCTAGCAGTGCTGTTCTGAATGTATTGGAGCTTCTGGATGCTTTTGTTAGGGATCCCGATGAGGAGTGCATTGCAGTAGTCCAGCCTGGAGGAGACAAAGGCATGGACCAGCTTTTCGGCGTCAGACAGAGTGAGTGTGGGGCGGAGTTTGGCAATGTTCCTGAGGTGATAAAAGGAGTTCTTGCACAGCTGTTTAATGTGGGCCTCAAAGGTCAGATGGGCGTCGATTTTAACACCCAGGTTGGTGACTATTGAGGAGAGGGTAATGTCCTGGCCGGAGAAGGTGATGGTGGTGATGGTGGATGACCGAACCTGGTGTGGGGTGCCAACTATAATGGCTTCGGTCTTGGAGCTGTTGAGTTTCAGGAAGTTTTGCTTCTTCCACGCCTGTATCTCCTCCAGGCAGGCAGTGAGTGTGGGTGAAGGCAGGGCTGCAGAGGAGGTAGGGTTGATCCTGAGGTACAGTTGGGTGTCATCAGCGTAGCAATGGAATGATACTCCATGTCGGCTGATGATAGAGCCAAGGGGGAGCATGTAGAGTGTGAAGAGGGTGGGGCCGAGAACTGATCCTTGAGGGACACCACAGGTGACGTTGTGGGTACCCGACTCTGCCTCGCCCAAGGAGACGTACTCTGTTCTCCCGGTGAGGTATGATCTGAACCAGTCAAGGGGAGAGTCAGAGAGTCCGATGGTGGAGTGCAGACGATGGAGGAGGATGCCGTGATCGACGGTGTCGAAAGCTGCAGTGAGATCGAGGAGGATTAGGAGAGAGAGAGAGCCAGCATCAGCCGTCATCAGCAGGTCGTTGGTGACGCTGACCAGGGCAGTTTCTGTGATGTGGCCTGAGCGGAAACCAGACTGGAACTTATCAAATAGGTTGTTGGAGTTTAGGTGGTCCTGGAGCTGAGCAGCAACTAGTTTTTCAAGCACCTTTGATAGAAAAGGAAGGTTGGAAATGGGTCTGTAGTTGGCCAGGACTCCCGGGTCAAGGTTTTTTGAGACGAGGTTGGATGACAGCGGTTTTTAGGGCAGAGGGGACATGGCCAGCCTGGAGTGAGAGGTTTACGATCTTAGTGATCATGGGGCTCATGGTACAGATGTACGATTTTACAAGAGCTGACGGAAGGGGGTCCAGGACACAGGTGGAGGGCTTCATCCTCCTAACGATGCCCTCAACCAAAAGCTCAAAGCTCCAGCTCTCCTCGTGTCTCTCTGAGTCCTGACTCCATCAAAGCTCCAGCTCTCCTCGTGTCTCTCTGAGTCCTGACTCCATCAACGCTCCAGCTCTCCTCGTGTCTCTCTGAGTCCTGACTCCATCAAAGCTCCAGCTCTCCTCGTGTCTCTCTGAGTCCTGACTCCATCAACGCTCCAGCTCTCCTCGTGTCTCTCTGAGTCCTGACTCCATCAACGCTCCAGCTCTCCTCGTGTCTCTCTGAGTCCTGACTCCATCAAAGCTCCAGCTCTCCTCGTGTCTCTCTGAGTCCTGACTCCATCAAAGCTCCAGCTCTCCTCGTGTCTCTGAGTCCTGACTCCATCAAAGCTCCAGCTCTCCTCGTGTCTCTCTGAGTCCTGACTCCATCAAAGCTCCAGCTCTCCTCCTGTCTCTCTGAGTCCTGACTCCATCAACGCTCCAGCTCTCCTCGTGTCTCTCTGAGTCCTGACTCCATCAAAGCTACAGCTCTCCTTGTGTCTCTCTGAGTCCTGACTCCATCAAAGCTACAGCTCTCCTTGTGTCTGAGTCCTGACTCCATCAAAGCTCCAGCTCTCCTCGTGTCTCTCTGAGTCCTGACTCCATCAAAGCTCCAGCTCTCCTCGTGTCTCTCTGAGTCCTGACTCCATCAAAGCTCCAGCTCTCCTCGTGTCTCTCTGAGTCCTGACTCCATCAAAGCTCCAGCTCTCCTCGTGTCTCTCTGAGTCCTGACTCCATCAAAGCTCCAGCTCTCCTCGTGTCTCTCTGAGTCCTGACTCACACCTCATCACATGCAGATTGCTGGGTATAAACACGAGCGCTAACAAATCGATGTAAACAAACAACAGATAAAAACAAATAAAAAATTAGCTCATTTGACAAGTTGAAGCAATTTCACTTGAACACATGAGTGACAGCGATAATGAGCGAGCCTCTTTGCGCCCTGCGCTGCAAACCACACTAATTATGTAAATAGTCTCATTTAGGGGATAGCCATCGAAGAGCAATCACCATCTTGCAGGAGAACGCTTTATTTCTTTAATAATTGATGGCAACCTGATTGCAGTCATATTTCTCTCGGAGTGTTTGTGCAATTATCTTTACTCCAAACGGTGTTATGAAGTTACCAGTGTTTCCTAATAGCTACCAAATGTTTTCACGTCTGTAAAAACCCCCCGAAGCAACATGTTCTTCCTCCAAGTTGTAAACTAGGCTCCTCTGTTGCTCGAATAGCTCCCGTCTCTCCTGCAGGATGATTTTTCCATATTACTGCTAAACACTCCCGTTATGAGTGAGCTTCTCTGCCTGGGAAACACGAGGGGAATGAAGTCAGATTCAAATACGACTTCTCCTTGTTGCTTGTCTGGGAGGAAATCACATCACAAATCAAATATCCGCATTTTTTGGAGTTTATTTCTGTTCTGTTTTTGTTGAGCATTTAGTATTTTTTCATTAATTAATCAAATATTATCTTGATTTTTGTCAATTTCTTCTTTTAATTATAATTATTATGTATTATAAACTGTAGAGATAACAGTCTTTGGAAATATTTGTCTATTAAAAATTGTTTTCAACAAGCTATGGTTATTTAGGTATTCAAATGTCCCTTTGAAGACTAACACTTTTAACAGCCCATCATGTGTTTCCTAAAGTATTCAGATTCGACTCTGAAATACAGAAGATATGCATATCTACTCTCAGTGTGCACGCATATGGATGTTCAGGCTTTGTCTGCTTAGTAAAGATCACAAAGTGAAGGGAGCAGCAGGCTGGAAGCACTTTTTTTTCCACCGACTGCTGAGTTGGTCTTCAAACAAACCTACAGGAGGTCAGTTGCATTTTGTTTCTAACGTCAGCTGCTCTGGGAATATAGGTTTAAATTGTAAGCATTTACACACCCAACACAAAGCCATTTTTAGACGAGGTTTTCAGAATTAAAAGTTGTGAAGAAAACGTAGAAAAATCCCCTGATGTTTCCACTTTTAAGACACATGTGAGACGATTCATAATAAGGGGTTAAGCGTTGTGGCAGCAGTGATGACAGAAGTGATTGAGAAGTGCCAGTGTTGTAGTCAAGTCACCAATTCACGAGTACAAGTCACTCTCGAGCAGTGTTGCGCTAGTTACTGAAAACCAGTAACGAGTTACCATTACTAGTTACTTCATTTCAAAAGTAACTCAGTTACTTTACTGATTACTTACAACAAAAAAGTAATCAAATCAAATCAAATCAAGTTTTATTTATAGAGCACATTTAAAAACGATGTTTGGTCGAGCCAAAGTGCTGTACATGTAATAAAAACACTTTACTGCAGTGCAATAGTAACAAAAGACAGTCATTTTGCAACAGCAAATATAAAAACAATACACAGGGAAATGTCAGAAGTCGTGCTCCGCTCTAGCTAGAAAGCCTGAGAGAAGAAGTGTGTTTACTGCGAAACTGTGCGTTTCTGTGAAAAGTAACGTTTTAGTTACTTAAAAAAGGGCTCCCATTAATGCCCTTATAGCCTTCATTTCAGTTTGTTATTGCATTGGAGAATAATACAATCTGTTGATCAACTTGACATGCATTATATGCAATCTGGATTGCATCGATATTAGCTGGCTTTCCATTTTTGTATATTCTTTCTCCAGGTAGTTGGAAAAAGTTTTCCGTCCATATGCATACTTGCCAACCTTGAGACCTCAGAAATCGGGAGCATTTCCAAAACCACCGTGGGGGGGGGGATCGCCGGAGCAGCTGGTTCGCCGGAGCTGTATTAGATTAACATTAACGTGCTTATTGTAGTTGTAAGTGCACTGTCTTGCGGCTTGTAGCACCATCCTTGATGGAGCATATGTGTGGGCAGGAAAGGAGTGAGCAGAGGAGAGTTGTCGATTCTTGTTCTGTTTTCTGTGACTATCTTCCTCACCCTGTATTAAAGTCCGAGTGGAAACAGTCCTGAGTAAATCTGATTTTGTCAGAAATCGGGAGAAATATGACCCCGGGAGGAAACCGGGAGAGGGCAATGGGAGGGAGTCTCCCGCGAAAATCGGGAGGTTTGGCAAGTATGCCCATATGCCGTGTGCCGTCCGGACATGGTATCATGCTAACTAGCTCCCTGAAAGCGGTGACTCCACTGTAGCAATAGCCTGCATGTGTTCTACAACATACCGTGCAATGGCTTTATCGACTTTTCCCTGGATAGCAGTCCCTTGGTTAAAATCCAGCCGCTGTTGCTCAGGTGGAGGTGGAGTGGCGTTGGATGAGTCTGGGTCTGTGCCGGTTAGTTACTAGCTTCGTCCCAGCATGTTGTTTTTGCAGATGTTTTAAGAGATTTGAATTACTGGTTTGGGCAGTAGATAGACTCTTTGACCCGCCAGGACACAACTTACATTTAACAGAAACTTTCTTTTCTTTGTGCTCGACAAAAGTGAAATAGTGAGAATATCTCCAGGTGGAGAAACTAGACTTGAGCTCCGCCGCCGCCATGATAGTCTTGTTAGTAAACAACACAAACACGCCCACAGCGCGTCTCCGCATGTGACACAGGAAGTATCTAAGTACATTTACTCAAGTACTGTACTTAAGTACAGTTCTCATCTCTGTTCGCCTGGCTGTTGACTATATAAAAAAACGAACGGAGTAACGCACCATGTAGTAACGGTAACTGAGTTACTGCATTTAAAAAGTAATGTGTTAGAGTACGCATTACTTGTACTGTAACTTTGTAACGCGTTAGTCCCAACACTGCTCTCGAGTCACGACTCTTCGAGTCCGAGTCCAAGACTGAGTCACCCAAGGAGTGTCCGAGTTGAGTCTGAGTCATCATCACCTGTGTTCAAGTCCGAGTCTGAGTCACCCAAGGAGTGTCCGAGTCGAGTCCAAGTCATCCTTACCTGTGTTCGAGTCCGAGTCCAAGTCCGAGTCACCCAAGGAGTGTCCGAGTCGAGTCCGAGTCATCATTACCTGTGTTCGAGTCCAAGTCTGAGTCACCCAAGGAGTGTCCGAGTCGAGTCAGAGTTCGAGTCATCATTACCTGTGTTCGAGTCTGAGTCCAAGTCCAAGTCACCCAAGGAGTGTCCGAGTCGAGTCAGAGTTCGAGTCATCATTACCTGTGTTCGAGTCTGAGTCCAAGTCCAAGTCACCCAAGGAGTGTCCGAGTCGAGTCCGAGTCATCATTACCTGTGTTCGAGTCCGAGTCCAAGTCCGAGTCACCTAAGAAGAGTCCAAGTCAAGTCCGAGTCACAAGTCTTCACGTATTAACCTTTGTGGATATATGTGTTGAAATGTAGCTGCTCCTCTACATTGCTTTTATTCTGTCATGTTATACTAATCTGTCTATTGAACTGCTGTGAAGCGAGTTTGGCTACAATTCCTGTAATAGGTGCTATTAGCTTATTACTAATATTAATATTATTATTATTATTGTAAATGTACAATAATAATTTAATTGTTTTAATATGTCTAACTATATTTAAAATGAGTTACCTTTTAGAGAAGTGATTAGATTTGTATGCCAATATTTTTCCTATGGTAAAGTTTTCGTTTTGCACTTTTATTTTGATAGTAATAAGATCGGGACTCTTATTTTGAAGGAACTTTTACGGTTAAATCGGTTTACTGATAAAGATTTAGCCCCAGAAAGCACATGGCTACTTAGCATGCAACATGACATCATTCTGCATGTTAAGTAGCCATGTGCTTTCGTGTTATCAGCTGAATCTTTATTTATTGATTAGATCATGTTCCTCTGATGATAGTGTTCAAGACAGCCATGTCTGAACTCGATCCTTAGAGTAATGTGTCACAGAGCCTTCTCTTCAATATTGTTTCCACATAACGAGCATTTTGCGCTGCTCTTTTCCAATGTGGAAGCAGAATGTGTGAAAGCACAGCACATGCGGGGTGTGTTTCTAGGAATAGCGGGGCCCAGTCCGTGAACTCGCCTCACAGGATAGAGGACATCAGACTCCAGAGACAATTTGCTCGAGTCCGAGTCCAAGTCAGAGCGTCAATGTACAAGTCGAGTCCGAGTCATCGTGGGGGAGCATTCACGAGTCCAAGTCCGAGTCGCGTCAATCAGTGCGCGAGTTCGAGTCGAGTCACGAGTCCCGAAAATCGGCACTCGAGTCCGAGTCGAGTCCAGGTCCAGGACTCGAGTCCTCCATCTCTGAGAAGTGCTGATTATATCTTTAAATATACAGTATGACTCGTCTGTCTCAACAGCATCGAGATGTCTACTGAAATGATTTTAGCCCTATATAAAATAAGCAAAAAGTCATTCATTTTAAGATGTTAAGCCTTGCAATGTCTTTCGATAAGTCACTTCTTCAACTTTGATCCAAATAAGAAAGATCTCTACAACTACTGGATGGATTAAGAAACCTTAGTCTGACTTCTACGGACTTTCAAGAAGGCTTTTGTGCAGGCTGTGATGCTTCAGTTGTGTTACAAGACATCAAATCTATCTGGAAAGTCTTAGTAAATATGTGTCCAGTTATTTGGTCAACCCATTAGCCTCAGCTGTAGCTTGTGTTCAGGCAAAGCAAATGCTAGCATGCTGACAGATTACAGCAACATCTTTAAACACAAAGACCAAATAGCATGGCTGAATTCATGTTAAAAACACATTTCGTATATACATACACCTTCTGATATATCGCCGCAGCCGTCAGCAGATTGATTTGAGAGAAATGGGCTGGAAATGTCTCCACCATTGTCTTGCACAAAGTTAATTACCCTCCAAGCCTCAATCAGGGCCGGCACTTTGTGACAGATATATCATTACTGGTATATAATGTGCGGGGAACATGTAAATATCGTGCTATTATTGCTGCTCAGAGGGGGATCTTTAGGAAGTGATTGCAGCTATGCCTGTGGGGAGGAAAGCTGCATGGGTCCTACTAATCATAGTTAAAGCTTTTCAGTCAGGGAACTTTTCCCTTACGCCTTACACTAAGCTGTAAAGACATGAAATCAAAACATGTTGCAAGGTGTCAGGGAAAAATACTTAGAGTTACGAGGAAGTCACCAAGGACTTCGTCATGTTTCTTATGTTACTTCTCGATAAATACATTTGGTTGCAGTCATAACGGGAAGACGTCTAATTTGATTCATGATTAAGAGACACAACATTTTTAGGCATTAGGCAAAATATAATATATTTAGGGCTGCAAGTAATGACTATTTTACATTTTTTGAGATGCTTTGGCCTATAAAATGTAAAAAAAATAGTGAAAAAGTCCTGCTTATTAAGTCCAAACCCCACATATAATATACACATTTGAATATAAAACTGAAAAAAGCAGGAAATCAAAACATTTCGGATGCTAAAAAAACATATTTTCTGACAGTTCTCATGACTTTTAAAGATCAGCTGCTTAGCAAATAAGTCGCCGATTAATTGTTACAGCTTTAAATACAATAACATCTTGCATGGTAAGTGAGCAGAAGATGCTACAGCTGCTAAGAAAGGATAATATGTTGAATATGTGAGTGAAGAAAAGTGATTATATTCGTCTTTGTAGCTTTCATTTCAGACGTAAAAGACATCTCGTCTCCCTCTTGCCTTCTTCTCCATCTGCCATGAGACGTGCCATTTATCGGCTGGCAACAGCGGAAGTAGTCCGAGCTTTTTTATCAAGATATGTTTAAAAGGTTCCCTATGATCCCATTTTCAGGTCCATATCAGTATGTAGTGTCTCTACTTTAAAGAGTCCTCTCCTGCTGATGTTCAGGTGTATATCAGTATGTAGTGTCTCTACTTTAAAGAGTCCTCTCCTGCTGATGTTCAGGTGTATATCAGTATGTAGTGTCTCTACTTTAAAGAGTCCTCTCCTGCTGATGTTCAGGTGTATATCAGTATGTAGTGTCTCTACTTTAAAGAGTCCTCTCCTGCTGATGTGCAGGTGTATATCAGTATGTAGTGTCTCTACTTTAAAGAGTCCTCTCCTGCTGATGTTCAGGTGTATATCAGTATGTAGTGTCTCTACTTTAAAGAGTCCTCTCCTGCTGATGTTCAAGTGTATATCAGTATGTAGTGTCTCTACTTTAAAGAGTCCTCTCCTGCTGATGTTCAGGTGTATATCAGTATGTAGTGTCTCTACTTTAAAGAGTCCTCTCCTGCTGATGTTCAGGTGTATATCAGTATGTAGTGTCTCTACTTTAAAGAGTCCTCTCCTGCTGATGTTCAGGTGTATATCAGTATGTAGTGTCTCTACTTTAAAGAGTCCTCTCCTGCTGATGTTCAGGTGTATATCAGTATGTAATGTCTCTACTTTAAAGAGTCCTCTCCTGCTGATGTTCAGGTGTATATCAGTATGTAATGTCTCTACTTTAAAGAGTCCTCTCCTGCTGATGTTCAGGTGTATATCAGTATGTAGTGTCTCTACTTTAAAGAGTCCTCTCCTGCTGATGTTCAGGTGTATATCAGTATGTAGTGTCTCTACTTTAAAGAGTCCTCTCCTGCTGATGTTCAGGTGTATATCAGTATGTAGTGTCTCTACTTTAAAGAGTCCTCTCCTGTGTTGGAGCGCTACCCAATAGAAGTTAGTAACCTATATAACAAATTACAGAAAAGGGACAACCCTAAAAAGCAGAATAGGGCCTCTTTAAGCAATTAGCATCATGTAGAACGTCATGGCTTGAATTCAGGGTTATTGAAATTATAAAAGCTTTGCTGCTCATCCGTGGAAGCAAAAAGAAAAGTCCATCTGCATGGGAACAAAGGTTATTACTGCAGAGACATAATAGAAGCCCATTTGCGGTCAATATCTCTTTCACTACCTGCAGCACAGTGACACGGTCTCATCACACGGTGAGCAAATTGCATGTATTCTCAGATAGAAGTCGATTGATTACGCCACCTCGACGACGAGAGGAGGCTTTAATAAGAATGGCCTGGGAGAAATACTGCCATCTGTAGGCACATTAGGTATTGATTATTACCCCAATGAAATCATATCCCGCAGAACGAGCACTCGCATTAAAATCAAATGGTGCTTTGTAGGTGATGGGTGAGTTAATAAGGCTCTGCTTAATGGGACGGTGAAAGCTTTCATTTCACTGGTTGTGCTCATGCTGCAGATTCTGGCTCTCAAACACTTACAAAATGGACAAGGCTTCCAACACATTAGGGTTTAAGTAATACTTTTATATCCTTTTCATTTCACAGCTTGTGTCTCCTCGCATGTGCTGCCAATTTCAGATGGATTTAATAAAGTACTTGAAGATGTGTTAAGAGAGAAAATTGTCCTTTCTCTTCCCTTGTGTTCATGTATACCTCTGCCAACTACTTTGAATCAATGCCCACCCTTTGTGTGCCAACTTTATTCCTTATAAGTGTATCCAAGTTCCATTTCTTGATCTGTATATGTTTCTTGATTGTCTAAATGCGATTGAAACCACATGGATACTAAAAATCTACATCTAGTTCTCCCTTATCTTCAACTTTGACCCTCATTCAGGAACGTAAGCGTCACTTCTGACCAGACATTGGCCGTTTCTCAATCGCGAGGATTTTTGGCTTCCAAGCCAATATTTCAAGGATGCTACGTCATCGAGTGCCGCCGAAGGACTGTTCCAATCTCCAGCATACTTAGAATTCCACCGAGGCCGCGTCCTTTCGAGGCTGCACATGGGTAGACTTTGCGTCCTTAAAATCCCCACAATGCTTTGCGCACGGACCAATTTCAAAAACCCTTGCGGAGAATGGCTGAACCGACGCAGCACACATTTAAATGTAAGTATGTAGTAGCGTAGAACATGTGTTGGTAAATGTTACTTTGTTACATTTGTTTGTTATCACGAAAAATGTGTTCCGTGAAAGTAAAGCATAATTAGATAGACATCGTGAGGTATTTATTTTGGGAACAGTTTGTGTTGAAATCGTTAGAGAGAGTAGCACACTTGTTAGCCTGTTCCATTCTTCTTCGTTTTCCGAAGCCGTGGCTTGGAATAGGGCTGCAACAAACGATTAATTTGATAATCGATTAATGAAACGATTAATCGATTATTCGGATCGTTAAGGTTTTAACTGTACTACTACTTATATCGATACTACTTATCGATCCGGTCCTTTTAACGATTTAAGAGTTGGTATAACCCTGAATTAGATTAGAACATTTTAGAAATAACCTCTTAGTTTTATAAACGGTTTTGTAATTACTTCTTCATCCATTTTTGGATCTCTGCGAGGTTTTCTTTTAAAACCCTAAACCCCCCCTTGGGGTTGGTCCCTCCCCTCTCCCTCTGCGGATCTAAGGTCCGGTAGAGGGGGATGGGGCACAGAGTCGCTTATCCAGGCGGGGGAGTGCATCTGACGAAGAGATAGGTTGTTGTGCTCTATCTCTGTTTCTTATCCTACATGTTCACCCTGGACTAGAGGGAAAGCGTTCTTGGACGCCTTTTCAGCTCTGTTTCTTACTATATTCTTCCTACCCCGTTTACCTTGAACTATTCTAGGAGAGTGCGTTGACGTTGGCTCGTTGGGCCTTTCCTCTTGTACTTGTTTGTTCCCCAGTTCTTTCCTTTAACTGAATCTAGGAGAGGGCATTTAGGCCTCTCTACTTCCTTCTTTTGATTAGTTTAGTTTTTCACCCCCTTTCCCTTGAACTAATTTATACGGGAGAGTGCATTTACGTAGTCACGTTGTGCCTCTCGGCGTATACTTTGACTTTGTCTCTTTGGAGAGTGCTAGTACGTTGGATACGTTGAGCTTTTTCACTGTTGTCCCTCTTCACTGGTATCCCCTCATAATTTCCACCCTATTCTAAGGGGAAGCATGATGGTGCCTTTTCTTTTCCATTTCTGGCTTTGTGTTTCTTCACCTCTTACGCGTTTAATATTTAGGAGAGTGCATTTACGTCGTCACGTTCTGCCTCTCTTCCTCTGTTTCTGGCTGTTCTCTTCATACCCTTGTTTCTCAGAGAAGAGAAGAAATACTATTCTAAAAAGGAGCTGACACATGGTGTCTCTTCTACACTACATTTTCGTCTCGTCACTTTTCGTCAACGATATTGTATGATGATTTCGTTACAGTTATCGTTTACTGCCGTCGGTGCCGTCTCGTCATCGTCTCGTTTTCGTCATGGAAAAAAGGTTGTTGACGAACATATTTCGTCATAGTTTTAGTCAACGAAATTAACACTAGTCTCAACCAATCATAATATGTGTGAAGCTGACCGTTGAGCGGCTCGACCAAGCAAGGAGGCAGAACGTCCAAAATACAACCCGGTGTGGGCATTTATTACTCACGGGCACATGACACAGCCTCAATCTCGCTGTTCACGTGAGCACAGTCACCAGCCACAAGGATCTCACACACACTACCTGCCGACACTGACAGGGAAAACAGAGCCTAAATACACACACACACACACACACACACACTAATCAATCAACAAGACACAGGTGAGGGGGGAGGAGACAACACAGGGCACCAGGTGAACACAATCAACCACAATGAAGCTATAAAACCATTAACGGAGGCCGAGATCTATGGGCCCAGAGATCACCTCCGTGACCATATGACACCTTTATTCTGTAATAACTAAATGAAATGTGTTTTTCCAGTTTCCGGGGCTCTGGAAGGAAATGTTGGACAGTTAACTGCTTGGAGAGAAAAGTGATCTCCAGAGACCTCAGCTGAGCATTTGTATTCCTTATCACAACTGAAATAAATCCGTTTTATCATAACCCTATTGCCTGGTCCGACTCCTTGCTTCGTAGAGGAATTGTGAACATGACAATGGGTAAGCATTTCATTTTCTCTACATCTCTTTCTGCATTACATTTGCCTTGTTTACTGCACTTTATTATGTCCATGTTATGCATGTCTTGTTGCAGGAGCATGAGGTTTAAGACGTTATGGCCAAACGACGCAGTAGCTTTTATGCATTTGACAAATAAACCCCTTTGAATCCTTTCCGCCTCCTCACAGCTCGTAACACTAGCACAAAGTAGAAGCTTTCTTTGCATCTAAGTCGTTGCCCTACGTCTGGTTTTATAGATTTGCTTTAGCAGGTGTTACATGCATGCATATTTGTGCATTAGTGTGTGCTTGTGTTGTGCTTTTGCCAATACTCACAGCTGGAGAAGACGAGAGGACAGGAGTGTTCGTCCATCGGGAAATTATGGAGCTGCAGCTGGCATTCTGCGTTGATGGTCATCCTGAAAACGAGAGAGAAACAAGCAAAGACGTTGGAGGCTCTAGGAAAAAAACGGCTTCTTCATTTCTCGGTCCACGAAGCACATGGTGTGAATGCTCAGTATGCTGCTCTTTTGGAGGCGCTGACTTCCAACCAGATGGTGCAGGATCACAGTCGGTTGCTTGGCTGATGTGTGAAATCCCTCAAAATGACAGGACTGTTTAATCATCCGCCTCAGACATGTTTTTGGCGGAGACTGCATTAACTTATAGGTCAGGGCCCCCGAAGCATATAAGCGTCTAAAACCAGCAGTACTTTGCTACGATCAGTGGACAAGTCAACACAGCAGATGGAGGAAGTGCACGGATCACAAAGACACAGCGGATTAGTGTTACAGGCAAATTACACTCAATTCATATTCTCCCCGTGTTACTTCATATATATTATCCTCAAATTAATTCTCACTGGATCCATAATGGCTGCAAAAGGGAGACCATCATGAACATAGAGTGGCACCTTTGTCCTAGGGATGGTTTCTCATTAGTTGAGCCCATTAGCAGAATAAGGCCCCTTTAATTTACATTCAGTCCCAAACGATGGTATCTTCTATATGTTGCAAATGACTACTGTAATGTCCGTCAATGCATTTAAAATCGGTATTATTTTTACTTTAGCTTTTTGACCCGCTACCAGCAATATATATCATAACAATCTGTGTATTTTCATCCTTTCTCTCCAGGGTCTCATGTCATCTGAATATATGTCGTCATGCATTATCTACCCCTCTCCAAAAGTCCTGATTGACGTCGCTGCGTAAGCTTCCATCGTTTGTCAAGAGCCAGAAACTCTTAATTTTGATGAGTGTCAAAATTAAGTTTGAGCGATCTAAACAAACGCCTCCTTTAAGACTTAATATCCTTTTAATGAAACAATAATTTTCAAATTCATCACAGAGACACGCACTCGCTGGAGTCGAATGAGCGAATTAAAAGCCTAATGTTTGGTGGGAAGACATTTCTAGAATGAGATGTATTTTCAACATGACTGCTGTGGAGAGGTATTTGTTGTTGGCCCGTGCATTGCTAGACATATGAGAAAATAGGTGGAAGCTCAAGATGACAGTATGATTACCCTCAAATTATCCCCCTACCATTTTCAGTTTTATTTTGGGTCATGTTTTCTCCTCACAGCTGTTTCCATACACCTTTTATTGATTTGATTTGACAGAATCTGTGCTTTCCTGACGCCACAGGAGCTTTGCATTGTTCTTCCAGGGATTGAAAACAAACACTTATGGCAGTATTTGCTATTTGGCCAAGGTTCAGTTTGAAAAGCCCGGATACGCAGCTGAGATTTGGACGCCTAAGACAGAACCAGCTCATGTCAGAGCTTTGAGGGTTCATAAACCCAGATGCCACTCAAATGTAAAAAAAACCTGTCCTCTCCAATCCTGAGTGCTTTTTCTGTAGACACTGACACGGTGAGGGGTGTTTTGTCATAAGGCCAAGTACACACACGTACATACACACACACACACACGTACACACACACACACACAACACACACACACACACACACACACACACACACACACACACACACACACACACACACACACACACACACACACACAGTGTGACATGACACGTTGTACAGAAGTGTATGTTCTTCTGTGCCGAGGTAAAGCAGGCTTTGTAGCAGGAGCTGAGATATTCACATTTCATTATTTAAAACAACACATACAGTCTGAATGATTGAGTGGAGGAGAAACTAAAATAAGCAAGTCCTCAAAACAGGAATAGGTGAGTCTCTTTCAAAGTAAAAGCATACAAAGGGTCTTCTAAATGTATTAACTTTTTATAATCTGGCACTTGTATGATAGTATACTTTAGTGTTTTGACTATCTTGTCACAATAGGGGACTGATGAGTCAGACAAACTGAACTTTGAAGTTGACACAGGCTATTTTTTGCATTATATTCCAAGAAAGATCTCTATGTGTTGTGATGTATTCCTCTTTAAGATGTTAACCCATGTTTCCAGGGGCTTTAAAGACAGGAGATGGGTTCAGAAAAGCCTTTGTTATTGTGAAAACAAGCCACTAATGAAAACTACTGCAACAGACATGGAGTTAAGACTGCGGCTTGAATTCATCTGCAAATTGCCTATTTATGAGTGCGAGATTTTGCCGTTTGAACCACCCAGGCTTCCTTCCTTTTGCCCAATTATGGATGATTCACTTTAAGTCACTTCCAAGAACACAAGAAGTTCAATCAATGCGTCAAATTGCTTTAAAGTCTAGGGTGATGAGGTACAGACTCCTCACATGTTTACAGAGAGAACTGAATGCTGTAATAAAGTGATTTGACGTGAGTGTTTCTTTGAGCGTCCTGCTATCGATTCCCTGCTTCTTTGTTTGATCTCTTGTTTCTGTGCTGTGTGTTTCCATGTCTTCCTACCTCAGTGTGTAGAGCACTTTCCCATTGCTCCAGATCCGGAGCAGCTGATTGG
Organism: Harpagifer antarcticus; assembly: GCA_902827135.1. Lineage (NCBI taxonomy): Eukaryota > Metazoa > Chordata > Actinopteri > Perciformes > Harpagiferidae > Harpagifer > Harpagifer antarcticus. The sequence continues at coordinate 539,526 of CADEHL010001026.1, read as the reverse complement.
GCGTCGTGATCCAGTGCGAGTCGGCGTTCTTGGAATTTCTAAAGATGGTGTCGGGCAGCCAGATTAATCCCACCATATTGCTGTGTGAATACAAAGCAGAGAGAGAGACAGAGGCAGAGAGAGAGAGAGAGAGCGAGAGCGAGAGCGAGAGAGAGAGAGAGAGAAGAAGGTGAGGAATGGTTGCTGTTGAGATGTTCTGTGACATACCAGAGGCAGCTCCACTTCTCAAGAAGAGGATAATGAAATGCGACACGGGGAAAACAAAGCACATCAATCAATTTGTTCCATTAATTAAAGGCCTCTTCCCGAGAGAGAGACGGATATTGTTCTCAAATGAGATATTCACAGTATGGAAATGCAACACAATAGTTGCTTCAGTGGAAAGAGAAGAATCCCAGCTGGGTGTTGTCGTCATTTGAAATACAGGCAAAAATAATAATTATGGAGTACAAATACTTTGTTTCTGTACTTAAGTACATGTTTCTGGTATCAGTACTTTACTCCAGCACTTATTTTCTGACCACTTTCTACTTCTTACATGTTGAACACAAATACCTGTACTTTCTACTTCTTACATGTTGAACACAAATACCTGTACTTTCTACTTCTCACATGTTGAACACAAATACCTGTACTTTCTACTTCTTACATGTTGAACCCAAATACCTGTACTTTCTACTTCTCACATGTTGAACACAAATACCTGTACTTTCTACTTCTTACATGTTGAACTCAAATACCTGTACTTTCTACTTCTTACATGTTGAACACAAATACCTGTACTTTCTACTTCTTACATGTTGAACCCAAATACCTGTACTTTCTACTTCTCACATGTTGAACACAAATACCTGTACTTTCTACTTCTTACATGTTGAACTCAAATACCTGTACTTTCTACTTCTTACATGTTGAACACAAATACCTGTACTTTCTACTTCTTACATGTTGAATACAAATACCTGTACTTTCTACTTCTTACATGTTGAACTCAAATACCTGTACTTTCTACTTCTTACATGTTGAACTCAAATACCTGTACTTTCTACTTCTTACATGTTGAACTCAAATACCTGTACTTTCTACTTCTTACATGTTGAACCCAAATACCTGTACTTTCTACTTCTTACATGTTGAACTCAAATACCTGTACTTTCTACTTCTTACATGTTGAACCCAAATACCTGTACTTTCTACTTCTTACATGTTGAACTCAAATACCTGTACTTTCTACTTCTTACATGTTGAACCCAAATACCTGTACTTTCTACTTCTTACATGTTGAACCCAAATACCTGTACTTTCTACTTCTTACATGTTGAACCCAAATACCTGTACTTTCTACTTCTTACATGTTGAACCCAAATACCTGTACTTTCTACTTCTCTCATTTCCCAAACAGCTGGTTCCTTTAGTCTGAATGTGTGTTTGATGCGTGATCATTATTCTTTCGAGTCATTGCGTGCCTATTGATTTGAACACGATCCGTGTATCCATCATTTCCTGGTCTTCTCTAAAGAAGAGGGACCAATGGAAACGTTGTCATGTTGCCGTTGTTCAGCATGGAAACATTCATTAGCTAACAATGACATTATTGTTCTATTAATATAAAGGGAGGTCAGGTACTCTTTAAAACAGCTGCTAGTTATGGGTACTTTCTACTGAAGTACACTTCAAAGTTCTTTACTTTCACTTGAGTAAAGAAGTTTAGTCAGTACTTGTACTTTTACCAGAGTATTTTTAAACACGAGTATCTGTACTTCTACTTGAGTAAAGGATGTGTACTTCTACTTGAGTAAAGGATGTGTGCTGTTGCCCTCTCTGGTTATGAATAGATAGGTATTGAAGCAGCAGATTTGAAATAAAGGAGTGAATACCTGTTGAGAGTGAGCCGAGTGCTGCTGCTGCTGTTGAAGCGCAGACGGGTGTCCACCCAGGTCTGGGCGAAGATAATATCGATCTGGTACTCCTGGGGACAGAAAAGAGACTCAATATAGTGATCAGAGCAGCCTTAAGAGCAGCATGGAGACGACAGAGATGGATGAAGTGTGTGTGTGGCTTGAACACAACGTGTCCACATCAAAGGAAATAGAGAAGTGGCGCAGCACTCTGTGGAAACACTCAAATACACATTAAGCCTTTGAAATGGAAATGCAATTACACCAAGTGTTTACTCAGGGAAATGTTCTTTTTTCTCACCTCCGAGGTGACACCTCTTGTACTTGTGAGAAGTATTAGCACAATAAATAAAATGTACTTACTTAGCGGGTCAGAAAAGGGAAAAAGTCCTCGTGACATTGTGTTCCTCTTTTTTGAGCTGAACGCTTGAAAAAGTTGATTTAAAAACATTGTGTCAAAGTAACACCTTTCCTGATGCGACAACCTTGAAAGATGGATAAGAAAATATAATACAAAATGTTGGCTTGGAGATTAATCTGGTTATAGTGCAGTTCTTACTCCTCCGCAGACCTTGAATCAAAAATAATGGCTAACTTTAGAGATAAAGCTGACAACGAGATATTTATTTACCATTTTTATCATCATATCAGATACAAAGAAATATACAATAACCACACTCTCCACTACAAGGACACTCTCTACTGTAGGGCGACTGTGGCTGCGAGGGAGTGCGGTCGTCTTTCAACCAGAAGGTTGTGGGTTCGATCCCAGCCCCAGCAAGATACTTAACCCTGAGTTGCTCCCGATGGCCAACGGTGTGTGAATGTTAGGTCCGAGAGCAAGTGGTACTGCTCTGTATGAAAGGGTGTGAATGTTAGGTCCTAGAGCAAGTGGTACTGCTCTGTATGAATGGGTGTGAATGGGTGAATGACATGTAGTATGTAAAGCGCTTTGAGGGGTCGTAATGACTGGATAAAGCGCTATATAAGTACAGTCTATTTACCATTTACAGCTAAATCATCATACTCTGCAGTTCTCATCAGGGAACACAAGGGCCCTGTTCTCTACAGTAACAACAGAACATACTACGACCACCGGATCAGTATTCAACCGCCTACTGTAATTCCCTCATGTCAAAATAGAAAACATCCACCAGCAACTAACTCCTAACACCACCTGCCGTATATCTGTCCCTGTTCTCACCGACCCCCTCTCTCATTCTCTTTCAAGCTTCACACTGAATATATGTATGATAATATGCTTTAAACTGAAAAATAGGGTATGCATTTAGTCCAGGAAAGGGCTGCTGAGTGGCAGAATTAAAAAACGATGTATACTTTTGAAAGATTGAATGTAAAAACGTGTCAGAAAGACTTATTTTCTAATGGCTCCTCAAATGGGTCAAACTCTGTGGGGGGTTGATTGTTTCCTGTTTGTTTGGCAGGCTTGATTCGTGCATGGATAAACAAGTTTAATTGTTTTGTTTTTTGAGTATTTATGTTGACAAGAATGTGAGTTATTGTAATCAAACCTCATGATTGGTTCTTCAGTGAATCTGTATGGTCAATGTGAAACATGGTCAATGTGAAACAGCTCAGTGATTTTAATGGCCTTTAAGGCAGAGGGAAATATGAAAAGCTATTAACAACTGAGGACCTCCAACATGGCCGACTGAAGGTCAGTACATCAGCAGGAAGCCCTCTATAGAATTTAAACAAGGCGGACTGATACTTCAGTGATAAGGTCAGACAGTGAGAAGTCTGTGGAAGTTATTCCCAATCATTAGCGAGGAGAACTCAGACATCCAAGGGAGGAATTTAAGGGTTTTTCTCTTGGTATTTTTCTACTTCCTTGCATTCATTTTAAGCTCAAGTTTGTAAAGCGCCTCGACAAAAGACCCATGACATGTTTTAAATGGAGCACAAAGAGATGAGGTGTTTCTCAATGTCGAGGACGCTTGCTTGGTAGCACATGTACCTCCGATTCGCTTGCTTCAGAAGCGAGGCAAGAATCCTTCGTGGCCTCGGAAAACGAAGAATGGTGGAGCAGGTGTGGGTCACATGCGAGGCCCCGCCTTAAATGGAGCGCGATTTCCGCCAGAGATTTGGAAATTGGTCCGTGTGCAAAGCATTGTGGGGATTCTAAGACCGCGGAGTCTACACATGTGCAGCCTCGAAATTTCCCGCAACTAAGGTAGAATTCCAAGCATCCTGAACAGTCCTTCGGCGGCACTCGATGACATAGCATCCTTGAAATAGTGGCTCTGGAGCAGCCTTCCTCGACATTGAGAAGCACCCACTGTGTCACTCACTCTGTGACTTTTCTGACCTTTTCTGAGAGCAGACAGAAGAGACCTGACCTTCCCAATACATCTGTCGCCTGAATCCCCATTGTTACAGTCGACCTTTGCAGGAAAATGATAAGGAGACTCACATAATTCAGACAGAGCACCACAAAGTGTTGAATGGGATTTCCTGTCCTTTTTTTAGGGGACTACACCTGCGAGACAAGGCCCTGACGCAGGTCTATTATTCACGGGCATTATGCAAAACAATGGAGCCGAGTGTTGGAAGATATGCGACTGAAATTAACCACCAGAAGCTCGCATTACTCCCCGAGGCTCCGTTTCTAAAGTCAGAGAAACTAAGCTGTGGGCGAGATAACCACGGGTATTATTTAGGGTATTAATATTGTATTCAACTTTTTCCTTCCTAAGCCTTACAATAGGTTCAGGAAGTAGAATCCTCACACGGTTGATAATTGATAATATGATTATGTGGCTTATCAACCGGAGAGATGTATGTTTCTGTTTGTACATATCAACCCTCTTTAGAAACACCGCTCACAATCTGATGATAAGAAATGTAGTATTAAAGCCACAGCACGTTGACAGCAAAGCACTTCTGACTGCAATTAATTAGCGACACTCGAGGACAAATATCGTCCAGCCTCATGGTTCTTGCTCACGCTAATTACAGATGTCGCTCAGCCACATTTCCCCACACATGTAGCACAACATGCTTCCCAAGGGGCTGGGAAAGCTTTACACACGTCTCTGTTCAACTCGTTTAAACATCTTCACACCCACTGAGCTGGAAACGTCGCTCTCGCCTCAGTGTTTCTCAGATTGCAAACTTTCAATAACTTTCGTAGTGACAAGCGTCCCCGGTATCTATAAAACCATAATAATAAAAGTGTGAGTTTGTTGTTTACTGCCGTGTCTCTCTGGTCATTACGCGATGTTCTGTCTGGACATGAACAAATGCAAATTAGGGTCAAATTGAATGTTTTTTGGATCCCAATCAATAATTTAAATGCAAAACGTGGAATAATTGGAGCAGAAACTGCACCATGTCGCATTTATGTCTTATAAATACTAACACACCAAAGCATATGTTGTGATATGTTATATATTGTAGTACATTTTGCACATTTTCTTTATCTTTTATGGGACATTTTACTTTAGGTTCCTTTGCATATAATAAATATATTTTACATTTCTAGTTTATCTATTTAATTATAAAATGGAGAAACAGTCAAGAAACCCAAACACTCCCGAGATGAACAGTATTTCTTTCAATTTGTATTTTCTACATAGTAAAAGGTTAAGGATCTGAGGTGTTTCTCTTCTTAATTAAATCCCCCCCAAAAGTCAATTCAGCCCACCGTAAATATGTGACCGTCACACCTCCCTCACAAAGCGCTGCGTCGCCTCAGTGCTGATCAAGTAGAATCCGGTGAGCTCTAAAGCACTGCTTTGCACTTTATTATAATAATAAGTGTTGCATTGAAGGAAGCGCAGATCACTGACTAATGTGCTTCTTCAGGCGAAACCGATGCCGCATCGTTAGTATAAATATTTATAAGTGAAATATTTATATCTCCTAGACCTTTGAGAAATGTAAAGTCGCTGGACTACATTTCCAATCCCTCAAGAAGAATCAACAGCGTTCGATTTCTATGACTCAAACGTCCGCTTCTGTGCCGGTTCATCAAGGACGATGATTTAGAAATATGCAGGATTTATTCTCAGAGCACTCGTACTGACTCCGCAAATAAACACACTCACCCACAATGCATTGCAGTGTCCCGCAGGCAGCCTCACAGCGATGCCCCTTGAGGGTGACATGCCGAAATAACGGTAAATACGACCATTGAACGCTTCGCTCAGGGGGGGCTGAACTTCTGTCACATGTGTAATAAACAAAGCCATTTTACCCATGGCTTGTGTGTGTGTGTGTGTGTGTGTGTGTGTGTGTGTGTGTGTGTGTGTGTGTGTGTGTGGATGTGTGTGTGTGGCTAATTTCATTAACATGCTTTTGTTTTCTTCATCCCTAAGACTCGAATAGAAAAAGGGCTCTGAACTAAACAAGAGGAAGTGATTTGCATACTTGCCTGTTCACTCAAAGTGTGTGAAAAAACTCAAAATGAGAAACGTTGAAAAGTGTCGTCTGTGCTTCACTGAGCATCTGGCCCGAGGAACAATCAGCACCTGTGTGTCTTTGTCTATCTCTAAGATAAATTGTTTAATTTTTTTTTCACTGATAGGCTAGAGGCAGCAGTGAAGTGCCTCCATCTATTCTCAAAGGTTTTAATCATCTGCAAATCTTTCTCATTTAAAGTTTGAGCCCTATAGACCCAGATCCACTCGGTAAACAACCTTTTAAAACCCTGCACAACTCATCTAAATGGTATTGCATTAAAGACTGTAGTGCAATATCTTAATCGCAGTAAGAGCAATATTTGGTAAAGGCAATCATACTGCAATACAAAATAATCACAATTAGCTATTTTTCATCAAGCAGCCCAAAAGCGTTTTGGGCAACAGGGGTTAACAGCTCCTCTGCGTTAATACACAACACCTTTTTATCTCCTTAAACCTATTTGGATTCCTTGAGCCCTTCTTTCCCGGTGTCTTTGAACAGGTGATCTTTCTCCCAGGCTTTTGGGAAAGACCCCATCAAACACTCAAAGTGCTCATAATTCATTTATACGCCGAGTTTCACTTCAAACACTACAAGCGGAGGAGGAGAAGGCAAAACAAGAGCAATTAGAAAAGACAGGAAACAGTGGAGGGTCTAACGAGGGCAAGGAAGTCACGAGGGAAAGGAAGCAGAAAGAAAGTACAAACTAAATGTTACTTATAGCTAAAGCAGCTTATCAATATCATCACAGTTAAAGGAGACATGCTTACATAGAGCTGCAGCTGCTTCCTTAGCATTCTCCACCTGCTACACTGGTGATGTATTCCTTCCTCCAACAACGGGCCCCACCTGTTCTATATATTTATTCCCATACTCAGCGATGGCGTCTCCTGCCTCGTGTGAATTTATCCGCTGCGTTGTGTGTCCCCGGAGGCTCTTATTACCTTCACAGCTCATTCCTGCTTGGATTTATTGGGAAGCATCTTCAAGAGTGCTATCGATTGTCTGCTACGAGACGGTTCTGCTTGGATTCTAGGTTTCTATAACATCTGGGGATTCATATTAAGGCTGCAACTAACGATTTTTAAAAGAGGCCTCCCAAGGTGCAGTCTTTAAATGTCATGTTCTGCCATGTTTGCATGAAGAATGACTTCCTACTACTTACTTATAGTTGGTCTCATTTTTCTCTCTATTAGATAGACACTATGGCCGTTTCTCAATCGCGAGGATACTTGCTTGGAAGCACATGTCTTCCTAGTCACTTGCTTCAGAAGCTAGGCAAGAATCCTTCCTGGCATTCGGAAAACGAAGAGTGGAACAGGTTAGCAAGTGTGCGTCATATGAGAGGCCCCGCCTTACATTTTCCGCCACCGATTTGGGGAAATTGGTCCGTGCGCAAAGCATTGTGGGGATTTTAAGGACGCGAAGTCTACCCATGTGCAGCCTCGAAATTACCCCCAAACCAAGGACGCAGCCTCGGTGGAATTCCAAGTATGCTGGACAGTCCTTCGGCGGCACTCGATGACGTAGCATCCTTGAAATATTGGCTTGGAAGCCAGTTTCCTCGAGAGTGAGAAACGGCCCGTGTATTTGGGGAAACTATGAAACAAACCGAAATTACCTTTCAATGTTTGTTCATCAAGTCGAGCCTCATCTCTTTAACCAACAGGTGTGACCTTTTTACAAAGATCACATATGACAATTAGGTAAGGGGAAACTTTATAGTGAGTTCAACAGCTGGAAAGAGCGTACACCTGTGACAAATACACCTTGCATAAACATAGGCCTTGATCACATCCCATAAGAAAGGAGCAGAGAGGACATTTTAGAACAATCTGATGAACAATAAAGCCAAATGCAAACTTCTACATATATTTTACACAATTTAAATATCTTTCTGTGGCCTTAAATAGGTATTGAACTGTCGGTTTAAAGCCAACTTTATGTCTGTATTATCGTCTGTGATGTGTGACAGTTCCTTTCCTTAAATCTGCTCCAACAAGTCTTGTTATCTTCCAGATTAATTAAGGATCAAACTGACTATTTACCCACTAAGACACCAAGTAATCCATAACAGAAGCTAAAACAATATCAGCAAGCAGATATTGGACTAAATGAGAGGGAGGGAAACACAATGTTCCCTTTTAAGTCAAGAGTCTCTTCTGAAAGAGGGTCTGAGCCTTTGATGTATGTTGAAAGCATGTGTGTGTGTGTGTGTGTGTGTGTGTGTGTGTGTGTGTATTTACAAATCCTTGATAAATGGATAGATGTTTGGGTGGAGAGTCTAGCGAGTGTGTGTCTGTGTGTGTTCTAGTGGAGTTTGTGTACCCTGGTTCTAAGTGTCCCCTCCACAGAAATAGCTTCATCCGTCTTTTCAAAGTGGAAGTTGAAATGTCCTTCAATCTCTATGGACTCAATTATTCAGTGAGTCCATCACCTGTTGCTCTCCATCCAGGGATTCTTTTTTTCTCTGACAGAGTAAGTGCACGTACAGGTTGCGTGGATGAAAGCAGGAACAACAAATGACTGGGATAAATAAACATCTGTCGTGTTCTCAAAAATCTGATTTAAAAGGTAGTCGTATATTTTTATGCATTGCAAGTCTATTGAGCATTCTTTAAAGCGGCATTAAGGAAGCTTTTATACAGAAAATACACCTGTTTTTCAACCTTAACACAGCTAGGTGACTATAGTAAACAATGCTATTTGCAACCAACATCACGGGGATGAATAAAGCAATAACTAACGTGTTGTCAGAGATCAGATTGAAAGGTAGTCGTATATCTGCCTGCATTGCACGTCTATGGACTTTTCTTTAAAGCGGCATTAAGCAAGTTGTTATGCAAAATCGCACCTGTTTTATCACCCTTAATCACCTAAGTGGAAGTGCAGGATAGAGAGCGCCCCATCACCTCTGATTGAGGCGGCAGCAACTCAACCTGTCTGACGAAAGCGTCTCCATTTAGAGGAGGTGAAGAGTTGAAGCTTCACAGGGGAAGATGAGAAAATAAATTAACTAACAGCTGCTTTGTTCTGAGTGAAAAGAAGAAAGTGTTTTTTTTATATAATCGCATTACTTTGCACCGTGATGCACTTTTGTAGAAATGTGGACAACATATTCTACCTGGCAGTCCCTTTTCCATTCAAACCCTGTATGAATTATAATACACAGCTCACTGTAGCTTTTCCAATTACTCAACACTGTGTACAAAAGAAATAGGGAATACGTGTCCATAGCCATGTTAGTATAGCTCTATGAGTTTGTACTTAAAAGGGATTAAGCTAAGTGCTAACGGAGGCTATTTTAACGTAAATACACCTTGACAGAAAATCTGCAAAAGAAAATGCAATTTCTGCTCTATTTGCTAAGAACCAGCTGCAATATGAGCTCAAACTCAGGGATCCAGTCTTTCTCAATAGATTTGAAGAGAAAGGAAAGTTAAAGATCGTTTTAATAAGAATTGTCCTGTTTAAATACAGATTATATTACTTAAAAATCCACTTCTACTATTTTTCTCTCAAAATATCCCAAGCAGACTTAATGTCACGGTTTACCTACATATTTTAAACATGTGTAATGTTGTGTTGCTCACCACCTTAGTTTACAGTACACAGCCACAGATAACTAATCACCAAGGCTAGAATAATCCATCCTGAGCAGGACATGAATGTTGACATGTATCCAGTCGTTAAGTCAATTAAAACTACACATGTAAACCTCGTGGTGTCTGTAAGGAACAGTCGGTATCAAAGATTCATCGCCTTGGCAACATGGATATCTCTACCAAATGTCATCTCAATCCATCCATTAGTTGTTAAGATATGTCAGCGTGGAGCAAAGTGGTATTTATTCAAAACAATAAGCTTAATTTTGGACCATCTTTAAAAATAGGGTCAATTAAAATAAACCACGTCTCTAAGCTGTAAACACAATAACCATAAAAGAGATAATTAAGTATTGATTGTTTCTCGCTTGCCTCAGTTAAATGAAGCAACGCAGCAGACTCCATTTAAACGTTTTGCCGTGACCCTCGTTGGGTCAGTAATAGCATCTTTGAAATGTGCCTTCGTGCTGAAACAGACAGAAGGCCGAGCTGGATTGATGGCATGCCAAAGAAAATAATAATCTGTCCTCTCCATCTCTGACTCGCTGTCCTTCTCTGTCTCGTGCCATTATAAAATGATAAATGCCTTCAGTGTGGACATGTCCGCTTATTAACTTAGGAAGAAGAACGACCTTGATCTTAAGCCGGGATGAGGAAGGATTTGTATAAAGAATACATTAAACAGGGAGTTTTTGTCTCCATCAGCCGAGCCTGCAGCACACACACACACACACACACACACACACACACACACACACACACACACACACACACACACACACACACACACACACACACACACACACACACACACACACACACACACACACACACACACACACACACACACACACACACACACACACACACACACACACACACACACACACACACACACACACACACACACACACACACACACACACACACACACACACACACACACACACACACACACACACACACACACACACACACACACACACACACACACACACACACACACACACACACACACACACACACACACACGTCCTGGGAGAGGGATCCCTCCTCTGTTGCTCTCCCTGAGGTTTCTCCATGTTCCCTTTAAACTGTGGGTTTTCTCCGGAAGTTTTTCCTTGTACGATGTGAGGGTCTAAGGACAGAGGGTCTAAGGACAGAGGGTCTAAGGACAGAGGGTCTAAGGACAGAGGATCTAAGGACAGAGGGTCTGAGGACAGAGGGTGTCGTATTGTCATACTGATATTCTGTACAAACTGTGAAGTCCACTGAGACAAGTGTAACATTTGTGATGTTGGGCTATATAAATAAACATTGATTGATTGATTGACACACACACACACAGACACAGAGTTTCCTCTACTTCTTCTCGGACTGTGAGTGCAGAAACACACCAACACAGACTAGATTCACACTGAGCTGCTTTGAAATATTGCATCTGTCAGACAGGGACGCTGTCGTCTGGCTGGGGTTGACAACTTTTCAAAGATTATTCACGGTACACATTTATCTGGACTAATGGCTGCCTGTACTGCATGTATCAGAGCCTTTCCACTCACCACAGACAATTCACACTGACATGTTTGAGGAAGAAAGGCCCTTTGATAGATTCAGAAATAGGGTACAGATGACAGCTCCAATTCTGCTGAATAAGATTCCTCCTGAAACAAGATTTTTGAGATTGTTCACCACAGACATCAAACTAATGAAGGACAGAATCAAACGGAAGTTACCACTTGATTTAATCTGATATCTTTAGTCTATTAATCTATTTGTTTTTGGCTTAAGTGCCAATATATCATATTTAAATCTACCGGACTTCTTTCTGCGGATTGATATAACTGCACATAGTCCCTTGATCCTCCCTAGCAACGGTCCTCCCTAGAAACGGTCTGTTCTCCTTAGCAACGGTCTGTTAGCGAGAATTAACAACCTCTAAATGGACCAGTCAGAATCGAGTATTCAACAAAGCAATTAATAAAAATAGTATTGTATTATTGTCATTGATACAATATAGTGTACATCACTTTAATGCTGCATTTTATTTAATGACGAATTCCAGAAACTACAGGATGTATTGACAATAATCTAAACTAAATATTGAACCTTTTGCACCACATTATGCTAAATTGTGTCCCTACAAGATGAGCCTTTTTAAAATGTCCATGAGTACTGTCTGCTATTTTCCTTATCACTTCTAAAGCTACTTCAACTGGGCGATCAATAGCCAGCTCCAAATGAACACTACATAATAAGATAACGCCCGATCAATCTTTATAAATAGGTTTAGTTTTCACTGTGGGGTTTGGCAGAAAGCAGAGCTGTGACACATCTTTCACAAAGCCACAAATAGCAGCCTGACACTTCAACAAAAGTGAAAATGATCTACTTTGACACTTCAGTCAGATGTGAGCAGTGAAGCATCTTCGCCGATATTTTGAGGAACTATTTTCTCTCTGGACGATGGCAAAAAGAAACGTCCGGAGGCTACAGAGCAGATATTACTTTAGCTTGGAGATGTTTATCCGACAAAACCAGACATTTGCAGCTGTGATTGACCTTTTTTCCATATCTCCTATTTTATGGACTAAACATGGAAGGATAACTCAAATGAGTGATGGAAATAATCATCATCTATAGAGTTAAAACCTCCTCTCTTTGACCAATCTTGAAGCTTTTCCATATCTGATTTTGGAAATATGAATGAGCCTGGTCCATTACATTTCTCAGTCATTATCGTTGGTATCAAAAGGGAACCATGGCTTCCACTTGGTTTAACATAATCAGTCTGTATTATGGACAGAGCAGATGGTCCTAATCATTTCTACGCCAGGTTGATACACACTGGCATAAATTCAAGACGCCACCCACTCACTAGCTTCAACGTAGACAACAAGAACAAAGTGTGGATGTCAAAGTGCGTCCATCTCCGTCTGTTAATTTACCCGCTGTGTTATCCGACTGTCCGAGCAGCAGCTATAAAAGCACAGCACTTTCGTTTGACTTTAAAGTCGCTAATGCGTTTCAATCACTCAACCATTCATCACAGTATGTCCTAAATTACTATCGGCTTCATTTGGCATTGTATCATCCCAGCCAGTGCCCATTACCGTGGGAGCAAATGAGGAAAGATAATGTGTTTTGTTCAAAAGGCAGATGAGAAGCTCGTTGGAGTTTGGTCTAAAGGGGCCGACACACCAAACTGACACCAAGGAACACGTCCCGACGGACTCGACTGTTGTGTCGCCTCACGTCTCCTGCGTCTTGGCCAGCAGTTGCACTGGAACACACTGCAAGGACTTCAGCCGACGGCCAAGTAGCACGTACGGACTGCGCATGCAATACCTCTCCTTACCAGTAGGCGGCGGTAGTGTGTATTCGTCATTCAAAAGAGGCAACCGGAAGACAGACTGCGTGATAACCGAGAGAAGAAGAACAGACAGCGTGATATAAATAGTAGTGCGTTCCATTTTCACTCTCGTCCATCGGAAACATGTTTAGTGCGGTGCTGCCGGTGTCAGCCCTTGGACTGCCGTCTGTGTGCCTTCTTAATCGTTTGTTTGGGTCCCTCACTTCTGTTTCGCACTGGTGTGTGTGTGTGTGTGTGTGTGTGTGCATGTGTGTGTGTGTGCGTGCGTGCGTTATGGATAAAGTACTCAGATATTATATTTTAAGAAAAAGTAGCAATACCTAATTTTTTTATTTTAAAGCAAAAATCCTGAAATGAAAATCCTACTTATATAAAAACTAAAGTATTCAAAACATATTAAAGTACCAAAAATTAAAGGACTTATTAAGCGTAACGGCCCGTATAAAAATTATATATATCAAATGACTAGATACAGATTATTAATGCATTAAAGGTGGTGCACATTATACTGTATACTGCTGCATGATTTCCTCACCTACAATTACGTGTCAATTACTAAGTTGATTTATATGTTATCTCATTATCTGCATCTTGAAGTATGTCTGATTGAGACTGTCCAGTAAATGTCATGGAGTAAACAGTCCTCTATTGCCTTTCAAAGTGGAGTGGAAGTATACAATAGCATAAATAAAAAATGTACAAGTACTTCAAAGTTGTGAGATACTTGATCAATATGATTCGAGCTGGTTTTCCTGGGTCACACAAGCCCACTCAGTTCAGTGTTACATGGAGGTCAAATCGTGCAAGACGAGGCATGCAGTACAGCGTGAATGTGGAGAGAAAGAAACGCCAGACCAAACCAGGTCACTCCGAAGAAATCTGTTGTTTTTCCGCCCAGGAAATGGACGGAGAGGAGAGATAAAAGAGTTGTGAATAAATGCAGTGCAGTCAACCCCGGGGGCGACCAGGGATTCACAATCCACTGACCAGCGTCCTGACATGCTGAAGCCAATCAGCGCTCACACACAGGAACATCTCTGGAAAGTCACAGCGGGATCCTGCTCTCTCACTGAAAATAAAGTTGGGCTCCAACAGCGAGCCGAAACCCGACATTTCTCACTGACCCACTACAGGCTGCAGGAGATTTAGATTCACAACAACTCTATTACCCCTGATTTAGTGTGTGTGTGTGTGTGTGTGTCCTACTCTGTACAAGCTGCCCTCAAAACAACTTCAACATGGAAAAGAGTCGTGACTTTCAAATTAGACATTTGCAGTATAATCATATACAGTGTCAAATAAATGGATGTTCTCACTTGCGATGAATGCGAGAATAAACATGATTTGCATAGCTGGATGTGGTTATAAATAGAAACAAGAACATTGGGACACAGCTCCACACGCCAATTAAGACTTTAGAAATGGGGACTTTTAGGATAACATGCATCACAAGGAAATGCATATTCAATTGTAGAGTAATGTTTGATTAAGTCATCCTACTTTCTACTCTAATGCATTATCTGCTTCCCCTTGTCTAACATCGGAAACTGCATGAGGGAAATGTACGGCTTAGCTTCAATACATGTTGTTATGATGAAGGAATATCAATCTTAACATTGCATCCTTTACCCCATAGATCAATGCTCAGACCACCACTTTACATCATACATGGTGTTGCTTTACTGAAAGGAACATTGTGTTAAAGTAAAAGTGAAGCTGTTAATATATGCTGATGAATAGCTAGCTTCTATTGGCTAGCGCTCCAACACATTGTATGTGATGGCTAAGGGGCGGGACATCTCTAAGAAGTTGGCCAATCACAACAGAGCCAGCCAGCTAACCAATCAGAGCAGACTGGGCTCTGGTTTCAGACAGAGGGTGAATAGAGGTGCTGCATATGTCCCAGTAGAGACACTACAGACACACATGAAACCTGGACTAGGGATGGGTATCGTTAAGGTTTTAACGGTACTACTACTTTTATCGATACCGCTTATCGATCCGGTCTTTTAACGGTACTCTTATCGGTTCTTTTGGAGAAAGAAATAAGGTAAACTAACTAAACAAATTGTGAACAAAATTAACATAGCTTTTTATTTAAATTAATACATAATATTTCACATCAAAAGAAACAACAGTGCTTTAACAAATCGTATTAAATAATGTGATGACAGAACTGTAAACAGAATAGCTGAAACTTTAACAAACTAAATAACTCAGTTTCCTCTAATCATTAACCCATGTTTGTATCATGTAGTTAACTCCGTGTGTCGCTGCTAGCATACATAACACCTGACGTGGAGACGTTACTCGTGGATGGGGCTACAGAGCTGCTAGAGAGACAGTGGAACCCGGTGCATTCCTCCGTCTGGATGTGGAGCACTTTGATAAATGTTTAGACACATTGCTCGTGTTACCGCCCTCACATGCTGAACTCTTATTGCACTTTTGGTAACGAGCATTCTCCACATCGAGACGGGTAAAGTTTAACCACACCTTGCGTTCTCTCCGCCATCTCCTCCGTGTGTCTGCTGCATGTAGCTGCTGCGTGTGTGTAAACTGCCCCGCCCCCTCGCACACAGACAGGAGAGATCTCGTCTGGATTGGAAAGATCACAAATACTATAAATAATCATAGATGCGTTTTGCAGTCTTCTTGCATATTAGAAACGGCGTTGGCGAAACACTAAAACTGCAATATAATGTTTGTGTAGCAATAATACATATATTTTTTAGATGTCTCCAGTACCGATAAAAAGACTGATAACGTCGGAGCTTAACGGTCTTTAATAATTCACCCCCCGGGGCCCGTTTAATACCGGGGCTCGGTACCCATCCCTAACCTGTAAATGTGCATAATATGTCCTCTTTAATAATAATATCAATCTATTGGTTTGTATCTACTGCTTTTCAAACAACATTGATGCAAGACACAAACACACAAACAAGAAAACAAACGGATGTTAAACAACAATAAAATGCTAAGTGAGCAAATTAAGCTCAATCTACTCTGATTATCACCCCGTTCTGAACAACACTTAATTCTGATTGCCCAGTAAAAAGGAAATCTTGGCTCTGCTTTAGCCCCTTTCATCTCATTCAGCCACTGGCTCCGTGTTGTTGCTTTCTCCTCCGATCCCTTCACTTCTCGCAGAAAGCTTCACTGCTGCACCGTCTCTCTCTCTGCACACTAAGCTCCTCACTGGCTCTGGTTTGTATTTAAAAGCATTGTTTTCCTCTGAAGTGTTAATAGATGTCTTCTGTATACACCATGTAATGAGACGGATCCTGCAGAAAGTCCTCACGGTGTAATTCAGAGTAATTTAGTCGCCCAAAGAGGAGCAGTTTGCACCTTCTCCTTTCATTGTGTAGATCACAACACTTTGTCGATACAAAGGAGGACACCTGCTCAACAGGATGCAATCCTACATAACAGCTGGGGCTTTCGTCGAGATCCTGTTCGGCATCCTTATCATTTATTTAATATCGTTTTCACTGCAGCGAAATTACTATACATTTCATTATATTAACGTTTGTATACTTTTGTTTATAAAATTGTATTTATGTTATAGTATGTATAAGATGTTCTTGATATCAAACCAAATGTTTCAGCAGTAGCCAAAAGGGGTTTAGTATTGCATACAATCTGTCAGTGTACATATACAACATTAACTATCTGTATTGTATTTAAATGTATTACTTCTCTATAGAGTATTCTTTTGATTCGTAAACTAGATTTCACTTTCTTCACATGAACAAAGGATTTACTGGTGGACTTTATTTACAGCTAATAATGAGCCTTTCTTTATTGTGATTGCATTTAGGCTATGGCTGCAAAATATATCGTTTCTTTATTCAGGGTGTCTGCAGGAATCCTGAAGTCAGATGTAAGACCTTTTAAGACCCTTTCCATACCTTTTAAGACCTACGCCACTTTGAGTCCTAACCAGTTACCTTGGCGACACACTTCACCTCACATTCACTATGGTTTGTCCTTCCTCCTTATCTTCCAACCGTTTGGACGCAGACTTGCATTTCCCCATAACGATGCTGTTTAACAACCGGCGTAAACGGACCTGCGCTATCGAGCTGTGAGCGCGCGATATCCTGTTCAGATGACGTCAAACCCAACGGGATGCCATCAATAAACTACACAGAATCACACTACACACCTACGCCATGATTACATTCAGGCAGACTGTAGAATACAACCTCTTTGGACCATTTATATACTTATTGAAAACAAGATACAAAATGTAATACCTTGGAAAATGCAGTTTAATACTTTTTAACAGCCTTACATTTCGCTAAATTGATTTATCAACTTGTAATACTTGTTAAGACCCCGCGGACCCCCTGATATTGTCATCAGATGCCAACTTGTGCCATGAACACATTGCAAAAGGCGGCCATATTGACCTCTGTTTGTCTTATGGGTTAGTTTAAACAGAGTATCAGTAATAAAACTGTCTGGCCCTTTCCTGTTTCAATGTGTTTTAGAAACACGTGTTGTATGTGAGCCCTGTACTCAGTATGTAAACAGTCTCTGAGACGGATCAGCAACATGCAGTTCGTGAGACGTGTCTTTCCAGAGAAGAGACTGCACCTGGATATCGGAGGAGTAATCTTCACCTCTGCTTTCCAGCAGTGTGCTCCCTGCAGCAGAAACTCAGCGTCTCACATCTCGGATGAAAAGGAAAAACTGAGGCGAGACACTCACTGTGTAGCTTCAGCTGTTAGCAGGCTGTATGTAGAGCAGTCTGTTCAGGGTCACCGCACTCGCATGCAGAACTGTCTGCCAGGCCCCACTTCTTCATCGATGTTTTGAAGCAAGCGACCCCAGTTCGTAGGCGGGTTAGTGTGGTCCATTCCCGGCGTGGGAGGTCGTCTCCTCCTATGGCGCCATCTCCTGGGTCCCAGATGTAGCGATGGATGCGGGAGGGCCCGGCTAACTCCCACTCCTGCTTCCAAGCAGCCGCCAACCATGCATCTCTGGAGAGGTCCTCAGAGGTGGAATTGAGAATCTCTTGTGCTGCTTTGTTGAAGGGGAGGCGGGACTTGAGCCTACTTAGGGGCGCTGCTCTCGTTGTCGTGTGCTGCAGGATGTGCCATGTGTCATGCTTTTGGGCTTTCCTGGCCAGGGCGAAGGTGGCAGCCTCCCGTCGGAGGTCGGCCGGAGCTATTCCCGCGAGGACTGGCAAGAGGGACACAGGGGTAGGCTTCAAGCACACTCACCCTTGATGTATGCATCATATATATTAAAGCTTATTCCTTGTAAGTGCAAACCCACTTGGCAATAAAGCTGATTGTGATGATTAAAGGCGGAATGTATTTTTAAGAGATTAGTTACATCTGCAACATAAAAAAACATATAACAAATAGGGTGCGTTTTGTACAGCAAACTTCAACTTCTTTCTTTTCGACCATTATTTAAATACGGAACGTTACAAACACATCCCTTGGATAGGGTAAAGCATAGCAGAAGCCTCAGAGAAACTGGATGCCTGATATTACGGACAGACATGCAACAGATGTCAGTTAGTGTGATTATCGCTCTTTGTCAATCAGTGCATTATTAATACTTGAAAAATACAACCAATCACACGGTCTGCAGCGAGTCCAAAGTCCACAGTCCTTTCCAAAGTGACCGTGCATGTCCTGCTGGCTCCTCTGAGTCCACACAAACAACTATTACAAGTTCAACTGCACCATTTTGCATCCCAAATTGAGTTTGGAAGGAATCCTAAATGTCTCCTGCTAAATGACGGCATAGCAAAGCTCTGGCATACATTCATTTAAACAACTCATTTCAAAGGAATCCTCTGTGCCAAGCGTCGATCTAAAAACACAATACACAGCGGTGCTTGATGACTTCCCAGAAGACATTAAACGGCATCATTTTCACATAACAGTGATAATACAGACCGTACAGGAGGGAAGGCATGAATGATTTCTTAGTGAAATGTTAAATAATAAAGTAGCAAGCGGTCAGTTGCTTTTATATATGGGTATATTCAATGTTACTAGGCAACAGTCACAACTCCACATCTGGAGATTAGGTGAGTTCAGAGATAAAGCACCGTCATTATTACGTCCAGCTCAGTTCATATTGTCAAAGCAGCACATTTGCGATGTTTTAAGGAGACAATTTGATCGCATTGACAGCCACTGAATGGGCTCTTTGCATTACCCATGAAAGGCTGCCTCCATTAAGGCTGCCGCACCTCGCTGGAGGCCAAGCAAGAGACTGTTTGTGCTTTAAGTTGTCTTCTCTCATTACCGGCATCAGGGGCGTAGCTGGAAATTCTGGGCCCCTTGAAAGAATCTATTTGTGGGCCCCCAATCCATGCGAGTGCGTGTTGGCGCGCACGCTAAAAGAAATGTGGCCATTTATTTATTGATGAAAACGCATAATATGGTTTTTACCTATACATTCGGATCAGCAGTTCAGCACCTGAACTGTTGGTGGGTGAGCCTAGTAAAGGATGTCGCATTGCGTTCATCTTCAATGAATGGACCAATGCAATAGTCTACCAAAGAACCTTGTGTCGCACTAGCTCGGCATATTTTCCCCTATTCTTGTGACAATGTTTTCTGATACTCAACATACAAAAGATGTTACTTGTCTTGTCTCTCTGTAATCCCATCTCCAACACAAATAGTCTACTCAAGCACACTATGAGAGCACTAGCTTTTTTGCTGTAGCGGCCGGGTTGCTGCCTTTCTCAGCAGAGTGCTAAAGCCCTACCTGTTACACGCGCAAGTAATTCGAGGAGGCGCGAGTGACAAGTGTTGAGCTATTGGTGGGGACAATTCAGGATTCTTGGATACTGGTGGGGTCATGACCTTGCGTCCACCCCCTGAACGACACGATGAAACCCAACCTCGAAAACCCTGTTGAAGTTAATGAACTGTAATGGACTGCAAGAAATCAACATGCACTGACTATCAACTTTATCTTCTGTCTATTTAATTGAAAATTAAACCCAATACAGGAATGAACAAACAAAAAATCTCAACATTCTTTGACTTATTAAATTAAGATTTAAACAACACAAGGACAAAAGTATAAATTAACTGAAGATTTGAACACAATTATAAAACAATAAACTCTCAGGACATGAACACACTTACAGCAAACAATGAAAAATGTAGTGCTAGAGGACTATGCATCAGATAGTAATTGTTCACAATGTGGGCTGTAGCCTGTCAGCTTACTATAGGGGAACTTCCCACAATCCTGTCATAGACTGGATTTTTATCCCTAAATCCCGAACGCCAATCGCCGGACCTTCTTGGTGGCAAAATCTTTTACGAGCTCTTTGAAATCAAGTGACAGAGCCAGCTTGCTTTCAATCGATAACATTGCAAGGCTGTTCAACCTCTCTTGCATCATGGTAGATCTTAAATAGCTCTTGATAAGTTTCAACTTACTAAATGATCTTTCACCACCAGCTACGGTAACTGGGAACGTCAAGAAAATTCTGAGGGCAATGCAAACGTCTCCAAAAATGCTCTGGAGTTCCATCTTGTATATTGCATTCAGTAGATCAAGAGAGCTACAATCAGGGGGGAAAGTGGCAGAAGATATTTTATTGAGATGCCTTATCTCACTCTCAAACTGATCTGTGAGATCCTGTGAGTATTTCTCCCTCAGTGGCTGACACACAGAAGCCATTACACTGTCACTCAACTTCCCAATTTTAAGTATGGCAGCAAATTCTTCAACAATATTTGCTGTTGTTTGGAACCGAGTGTCCAAGTCACTTATGATCTGATCCATGGCAGTGACAAACACAGTGTTGTTTCTGGCCTATCCTCCTGACCTGTTCCTTCAGCAGTTTCATCATGAAACCTCTTCCTCCTCCTCTCACGGCAAAGTTCTTTTTTTAAATGAGGTGGAACCTCCATTTCCTTAACTACCATTGATGCCTCAGACAGAAAAGCATCCCATCCATTTCTGAGAGTCTGCATCTCATCTCTTAGTGCAGCAACATTAGCTGCCTCCACCTCTATTGAGAATTTCCCTGACTGGAGTATCACATTTCTGTCATCAATAGATTGCAATACTTCACCCAAATGGTGAGAAGGGCAATGGCATCAAATGACATGAGGTAGTTCCTCAGACCAACAGCTTCAGATCTGGCCTCACCTGTGAGACTGCATGAGCTCAGTATGGTAGCAAGGGCTTCAATGACACCAGGTAGGTGCTTTGCTACAGGTTTCACAGCATCAATTCTCGCACTCCAGCGAGTGTCAGATAGCTTATGTACAGAGCAACCTGTTTTCTTTTTGTATATAGACCAACGAGATGGACTGGCACTTACAAATGTGTAGAGGCGGTTAATGTAACCAAAAAAGTTGGACACTTCAGGACTCGATTCTGCAGCATGCACGCCTACCAGACTCAACGTGTGGGAGGCACAAGGTGAGAAAGTAGCAAGATTATTCTTTTTCAGTATTTGGGCTTGGACTCCCTTGATTTTCCCTGACATATTCGCCCCATTATCATACCCTTGCCCCCTGCAATCACTAATGTCTATCCCTAGATCCAGAAGCACATTCTCCATCATGCCTGCTATTTCACATCCTGTTTTTCCATTGAAATCTTTGAATTCAATAAATCTTTCAGTGATCTCCCATTCACCTGTGTCTTCATTATAATGTACATATCTTATGAGCACAACATTTTGCTCGGTGTGGGAAATGTCAGGCGTTGCATCACAAATGATTCCATAGTATATGGCATCCTCCCTTTCCGTCAGAATGGTATTTAAAACCTTTCCCCCACACAATTCAATAAACTCGTTCTGGATGTCTGGGCTCAGATAATGAGTTAGCTGGCTTCCTTTTTTGGATGTCCTGATTTTGTCTAAGTGGTCTTTCAAGAGTGGATCATATCGTGACAAAAGTTCTAGCGTACCTACAACATTTCCATTGTGGACATCGCCCAAAGCATGCGTTTTACCTCGGAAAGCTAAATTCCTCGTTGCCAAGTGCAGAGTGACATCAAGGAGTCTCTGCAAGATAGCTTTGTTTTTCTCAATTTCAGACTGTAGCTCTCTCTGCAACTGATGATCAACGCCACATGCAGTCATAACCGAACACTGTAGGTGTTTCCATCGCAAATAACAGTCCCTGTGATTCCTACTTGTTTCATGGCTTGGGAATTGATCATACGTGCGACGCCACTCAACGTCACACATCTTCTATCCCTGGTCACTACTCAAAGCAATAAGAGAGGGTCTTTTTTGCTCCTTGGAGAAAAGAACACATGGTATGCAGAACAGTGCATTTGCACTTTCACTGTCAATCAACCAGTCCCTTTTCACTTTTCCCCTACCCTTATCTGCTTTGGTGTATTTCAAGTCATCTGGAAATCTCTTTCCCTTTGAATCATGTGGAAATTCTTGATCTGTTTCTCGCATTGCTAATTTCTTTACAATAGTTGCCCTGTCCTTGTCACTCATCCTAGCTGGGAACAACCCTGGGTCAAGTGATAGCAGATCTTCTACCTCAGACACCACTACAGGTGGCTCAGTATCTGTGGCATCCTGTGTCGGAGCCTCACTTTGTCCCTGACATTGACTGTCCATAGCTGCTTCCTCCTCATCTGTGCTGCTTTCATGGTCCTCGACCTCTTCTTGTCCTGGTACTTCTGCCTCTTCACCTCTGCTCTCCTCGTTGGCTGCCTTGCTCGAGGGCCCTGGCTCTAGAGTATCCATAGTGTACATAATTTATAAAATGCCCTACAATAGTAATAACACAGTACAGCTCGAGCTATCT
This sequence comes from Harpagifer antarcticus, assembly GCA_902827135.1. Lineage (NCBI taxonomy): Eukaryota > Metazoa > Chordata > Actinopteri > Perciformes > Harpagiferidae > Harpagifer > Harpagifer antarcticus. The sequence continues at coordinate 516,440 of CADEHL010001026.1, read as the reverse complement.
CTTAATTGTTATAATAATAATAATAATAATAATAATAATAATAATAATTTGTATAGATATTTTCCAATTGCTCAAATCTAGCTATAGCTACTGTAACAACCTCAATTGAATGTGCCAGTGGTCAATCGTATTGCAATTACTGGAAGAACTAGAGTAACTAAATGTGAATATTACCTAAAGTTGTATTCAATGCATGGTAAGCATATTTCAAATCTGTTTGTTAACCCCAAGCCCTGCTGCTTTACCTCCCTCTCCTTCAACTGGGAGCTGGCCTGAGGGAAGGGGTACTGATCCTGAAGCCGCATCTGTGCATTAGAGCAGATGTGATTAGCATGTAACATTATACAGGTTAGGTTAGCTAGCCATAGCAAAAGGGCATAGCTGCTGGATACAAATTCACTGGGCTCATCTACACTCATCTCATTTTTGATAGCAACAGGTAGCTAACGTCAGCCACAAAATGTTGGCCAAGCTGTTATGGGCTTCAAAACAAGTTCTGTGAATAAATACCTTTCTTGTGAAAATACTTGGTGACTAGCTGTCGACCTCTTTTATTATTTTCCTCTTGCTGACGTTTTTTCTTTCGTTTCTGAGCTCCTGATTCAGGAGCTGTAGAGGACATTTTCCTGTCAGTCTGTTCAAGCTGCAAGCTGCTGGTGCGCTGCTGTGCCGCCTAGTTATAGTTGAAAGTGGGGGTGCAAGATTAGTAACTGGCAGGCAAGGGGTGGTTTGGAGTGGGTCAGGCACGACCACCTCCATAGCAGAATTTTTTTTAATTTAATGAACACCTGTACGTGCAATTTCCTGCAATATAGAGCACAGAACGGTCTCAAACTCTTATGGGATCCTAAAGGATTCCTATAGGGTTCCAAAAACGTATAGAGATTCCTATAGCATCTTTTGACTAGGGATGTTATCCTACACTTTAAGCTGATATCCCATTACCTGTAACTCTTGGGTCTCTTTCTCACTTCCTCCTCCCTGAGTCTGCACAGTCACCACATCATTCTACATTAAGGAGAGCAATACACTTATGAGTACACTGAACTGGCTTGAATACACAATCTTTATGCTACTCTGTAAAGAAAGGGAGAGAGGGGGGATATATTATCCAAGTATTTGTGTCTTAATTTGATATTTCCTTTACCTGTAACTCTTGTGTCTCTTTCTCTCCTGCTCTGCCTCCTCCCTGAGTCTGCACTGTCACCACCACATCATTCTACACAGGAGAGCAATACACGTATGAATACACTGAACTGGGTTGAATACATGATTTTGTGTGCAGGTTAGTTACAGTAGGAGATGGGCTTCTATCATATTATCTTCTATCATTCTATAATTCATTCTTCTTTTATTTTCATTTCAGGTAGTTGTACCTTAAGAGAATTGAAGGCTGGCATCTGTAAATGCAGATAGATATAAGTACTTTATTCTTATTTTATTATCATTATTTTCTTTCCAATTAAATGAAATCAGAAAATAAGTGGTATATGATGGAAAATATGAAAGTCAATGCTTGAAGGAAAATGGACTTCGGAAATCAGTTTTTTATTTACTGTTCTGTAAAAGTCTTGTCGAATGTAATGTGTTATGTTTTGTGTGGACCCCAGGAAGACTAGTTGTTGTCATGCAACAGCTAATGGGGATCCTAATAAACTCAAACTCTAATGGGCTTCGATCTACCAGCTAGCTAGCTAGTCAAACACACACACTGGTTGATGTTACTAGCTAGCTAGCAAACGTCAGCTAACCGCTAGCTAACATAAAGAGTGACCTGTAATTCAATGCAGCGAAAATGAAGAGAAGGTGATGATTATAAAAGTGTTTTATTGTATTGAGTGGTAGAAGTAAAGACATGTCTAACATATTCTTTGTTTGAACAACTTACTGAAAAGGTCTGCCACCAATGACAGACTGGTCGCGGTGATTTACACTCAGCCTACCTGCATCAGGACTGCTGTGGGTGGGAGGCAGTTGATCAAACCATTGTGAGCGAAATGCGGGGGGGGGGGGGTCACAATCTTTGGAAACTTAAAAACTCGCTATTAAGTGTCTATAATCAGCACAAGTTCTTTCATTGCGTATTATTAATTCGATTGAAATTACATACTTATGTTTAAAGTGATATATTGGGGGGGGCATATCATATTTTTCATATGATCAAAAAGTGGGGATGCACCTGCTCCGCTTGCTCCATTGCTCAGGCGCCCATACCATGCAATGAATGAAGGGAGGGGTGCTCATTCTGTCAAACAGAGTAACAAGCACCTGTTTGTTTCTTTTATGACGTTTTTTTTTAATACAGGCAATTATATTTTTGAGTCATCTACATTAACTTACTTTAGGATAATAATAAAACCATATTAATAAAAAGATAATAGTGTTCTCTAGGCCCCCCCCCCCAGTGCTGGGCCCTTGGAATCATCCTAACCTCCCCCCCCCCCCAGCTACGCCCCTGACCGGCATCAAGCTTTCAGTTTCATCACCTTTATCGCATCTGACTGGGCCTTTCAGAATGAAGTATGCATCGATCCGAGTCCTGGGCTTCTTCTAAAAAAGATTTTACCTGCTAGTCAAAATTCAGTCTGACACACACATGCTCTGATTGGTCGACAGCTCAGAGATATCCCGCCCCTTAGCAAGTACAAAAACCTTTATAAGACACTACAGAAACGGGAAATTGCCCAAAAAGCATAATAGGGCCTCTTTAAAAAAGTCTAATTGTCATATATTTCATATTTACATACTTATATTATACGTATTCATAAATGCATTTTACTGCACTTCTGGTTAGATGCTAATTGCCTTTTGTTATCCCACTACTTTGACTCAACGACAATAAAGTTGTATTTATTCTAAAGGTAATTAATCCCCAAAAACTCACACTGGATAAAGATTAAAGGCAGAAAAAGTGGAGACACACAGAAATCAGATTTCTATCTCATATCTAGTTTTTCTGTAGCTGCACAAAGCGTGCACAAAGCGTGCACACCTGTGTTTCTTGGCTTCCTTCTGCACACAAACAGCTGTGGCGGCGCACACCTCTAAATACACCGTGAGTGATGACCGCCTTCATGTGTGATGATGTTGGACCACGAACAAGTGTGTGTGTGTGTGTGTGTGTGTGTGTGTCGATGGAGAGACAGGAGGTGTTAACTCACCATATCGATGGACGACACGGGCCCGATGCTGTTGACGTATATCCCCACATCGATGTTGGTCGGTTTCACTGCAAAAGCCAGAAGGAAGAGGAAGAGTGAGTGAGTGGTGGACAGTGGCGTTTTCTCCTGGAGGCCAAGGGAAGCCAGGCTTCCCCTGTTTTTTCGGAGTGTAGTTATAATTTTAATAAATAAATAAAAACACTTTGTTTAGTTTCGGAAAGTCTTTGCTGTGTGTTGCTGCCGGCCCGGTCTCTCCCCCATTCTCATTGAGTATTTTACAAAGAGTGAAACAGCGCCCCTCTAGATGTTATGGTGAAACAGTAGATTGCACTCTCTGCTGCGAGAGGAGGCCAGCCGAAATTGGCTTCCCTTGGTGAAAGAAAATGGAGGGATTGACCAATCAGATGAGGCTCACGTGATGCCCCTGCCGACCTGTGATTAGTCAGGGCCATGTCAAGGGAAGCCAGAGGCGGCTGATAAATGCACGTTTTGTTCAGTCGGATAATATCCACATGTCTACCCTACTTTTATAATTTTCGAATCATAAATCTAATCGATAGAAGACAGATAGCGTCACTGCACCACTCTCACCGCCGTTAGAAAGTAGCAAGCAACTGAAGCAAGTGCAATTATGGAGGGTGGAGATTTGGAGTATTTAATCAAAAATAATTGTACTAAACTTCCGCTACAGCAGCAACTAAAATACAATCTGATGACAGGCTGATGCCCAAACTGGAGCTGTGTGCAGAGAGGAACAAAGGAGCGAATCGGACGTTAAAGGTCTCCTGATTTAGTTTGTGAATGAATGCTTATTAGAGTTTGGGCTGGAGAGTGCGTGCGGACCTGTCGGTTAGATAACAGGTGTGTGTAAGTCCTGCATCTGTATGATACAAATGTGTGTAAAATGATACCGTGTGCTGGTCACCACACCCCCGACCCAAAAGAAAGAGGCGCATTCACACCGCAGTACTTTTCCCACAAAGGTTCATGCGAACTTAGTTCATGCAAACTCTTTAGTTCGCATGAACTAAGTACAGATCGCGTTCACACCGGAAAAAGTCCCTGGGGGTGGATTAGGCAAATGAAGCCGCTGACTTCACTTCTTCTTCTTCTGCTTTGGGTTTACTGGCAGGCTACAAACAACTTCACGGCGGATACTGCCGCCCAAAGTCCCCGGCCGGAAGTCCCCGGAGTTGTAAGAGGACTTCAGTAGAAGTTGCTGGGAGTCCCAGCAGCTTCTACTGAAGCCTTCCGAGTAAATCGCCAGAACGCCGACACCTCCTCATCTCCACCGCTCCCATGTTTTATTTTGTGTTGCCATAAGTTAGTCTCTCTGCGTTTCTGCGCTGGGCTAATGCTAATGCTAATAATGCTAATGCGAGGATAATAAAATGGCGGCTTCACAAAACTTTTTGGAAGTTTTACGGGGCGTGGTTTGCAATCCGCCCAGCCAATCAGAAATATAGCTCTTTTCTCACAAGAGAGCCGCTCGAAAGTCCCTGCTCTCTAGCAGGGACTTTCGAGCGGCTCTTTTGTGAGAAAAGAGCTATATTTAGTACCGGCTCTTTTTGGTGTGAACGCGATAAAAGAGTTCACTGAACTAAGTTCGCATGAACCTTTGTGGGAAAAGTACCGCAGTGTGAATGCGCCTAAGGACGTATTATTGGCTTCCCCTAATTTCTACTGGTGGTGGAGGAAGCACAACATGGATTTATACATGCAATCACTCTTCTTTATCTGTCATGTGTCGGTGTTTTCATGCTCCGTCCATAGGATCAATAATCATTCAATGTCACCTCTCCAATGAAATGAAGCTGTTTTTATTTCTCTCCCTCTGCATCCAGAGATTTACTTTTGAAATGTGAAAACAAGCTGCAGCGTGCTTCCTGGAGCGGTTACCGCGTTACCATGGCAGTTAATAGCATTTCCAGTGACTATGTGGGATCTTGGCTAATTTTGCTTGGCAACTACATTCGAAGAGAACATTGGAGCATCCGATTGGATTTGTCCCAGAGCTAAACCATTGCTGATAAAAAGAAGGTAATAAATATATCATTCATTACCAGACGCTTCAATCTGGCTGCACAACACATCCTTAGTTTCTTTACTCGCTCCATCCGCTCCATCCACTCCATCCACTCCATCCACTCCATCCACTCCATCCACTCCATCAGTGTTTGTGCAGTTCTTAGAACAGACATGCCAACCAATGTACCCTCATTACCGCGTCAATTTAATAAGAGACATTTCATTGTTTTTTGCCGCACAGCAGAATTTGTATTCTCTGCTTCCTCTAAATCTAGAATAAAGCCCCATTTGACCACATTTAACTGTTCCAGAGTTCCCGGTAGCCGGTAATTACCGGACTATGACCGGTACAATATGCTGAAGACCGGCAACACTAAATCTCTCCGGTCAAAATCATTTCCCTTAGCACAATACCGCATCAGTTGCGCCACTTGTGACAGACAAGAATAGCGCTTTGAGCACCTGTAAAAGCGCTCTAATTATTATTAGTATGTGACAGACAAGAATAGTCGACTCTAATGTCTAACACTTAATGTGGAGAAAGAGATGTCCTGTATGGGTTGATTGTGCGTTGATCTGTTGGTAATGCCTCGGGGGTTCCGGTGGGCATGTAAACAAATGCATAATGCTCATGTCAATGTGGCCAAACTGGATTTCCTGAGTGCCAGATCTTTGTCTATGACATTTTATAAATGGTAAATGGACTGTACTTATATAGCGCTTTATCCAGTCTTTACGAGCCCTCAAAGCGCTTTACATACTACATGTCATTCACCCATTCACACCCATTCACACAGAGCAGTACCACTTGCTCTAGGACCTAACATTCACACCCTTTCATACAGAGCAGTACCACTTGCTCTAGGACCTAACATTCACACACCGTTGGCCATCGGGAGCAACTCAGGGTTAAGTATCTTGCCCAAGGATACATCGACATGTTGGCTGCACGGGCTGGGATCGAACCCACAACCTTCTGGTTGAAAGACGACCGCACTCCCTCGCAGCCACAGTCGCCCCACGACTGTATAAAGACAGTAGGAACAATTCTTTGCCTGAACAGCCAAAATAATCAAATTAAAAAAGGACATGTGCTCATGTTCTGTGGGATGTTAGCCTTTGCAGACCATTGACATGCACACAAACCTATAACACACTACAGGAAAGGGAAAACTCACTATTAGAGACCCAGTGACTCCTCAACGAGCCACAATCAGTTTATTTTGAATGTGTCCAATAAAAAAGGGTTATTTTGGTTCATAGATTAGATCCATTAAAACAACCTTTACAATCCCATTAGGGCTGCATGATGGAGAACAAAATTATTAATTGGAATTATTTTTGATAGATATTGCGATTGTGATCGTTGTGTAACACTAGGGGGAATGATTATTATTGAAACTTCATCATTAAAAGTGATTTACCGATATACCAAAGGAGGAAGTTTAATTAAGTTTGCAAAAGAACATTTGCAGGCGGGATTTCTCTGCAGCACTTCATTCAACATTAGCTATATTCACTTTATATTGCACCTACTGTGGTTCTGATATTCATTATTTGGATTTCAGGAACATCTTTGAATGCTTCCACAGCCCTATTTACCATGTCTCTCTCTAAGGATGCTGCACGGGTACCGCTGTGATGCAAACTGGACACACTTCTGAAGAGCCATTTTAGACAATAGTGTAAAAGGTGTTGAGTTGGTGACGATGCACAGATCGAGGTTAAGCACAGTGCATGTGTGAGAGCTCTTGTACGTCCACTACTGAGAGATGTATTACGTGTGCAGGACTGTGGTCTGAAAAGGCGTGAGTGCAGGTCGCCATGTGCTAAAGGTTAGACGTTCTGCCAAGTGCTTTGTTGTCAAAACTCTCCCTGGGAAGTCTTTTGAAAAGTGTTGAAGAAGCCCAAAATAAGTTAACTCAAGGGTGCTATGTTTTATGCACACATTAGATGTTTAACAAATCCACTCGCGGCACTTTTGTGAATTTTTAAAGACTTCGAAAAAAGCTATCTATACTTCTTTTATCTGCACTGTAACATTTAAATATTAGTTTCTGTCGTACTAAGCAGGCCTTGTCCTCAGAATATGAGGTAGCATAAGATTGTGAGAGAACCGGCAGTGGCTCAGTCAGTAGGGGCTTGGACTGTGAGCCGTAGGGTAACCGGTTCAAGTCCCTGACCAGACCTAAATATGGAGTGTGTACTGCTACTTGGACAGATCCCAGTTCACCTCCTGCCCTGCCGTGGTGCCCTTGAGCAAGGCACCGCATCGCCCTTCACTCCCATTGCTCCCCGGGCGCTGTACAATAGCTGGCTCCTAGTACTAGACTCCTGGTACTAGGATGGGTTAGAAGCAGAGAACACGTGTGTGTGTGTGTGTGTGTGTGTGTGTGTGTGTGTGTGTGTGTGTGTGTGTGTGTGTGTGTGTGTGTGTGTGTGTGTGTGTGTGTGTGTGTGTGTGTGTGTGTGTGTGTGTGTGTGTGTGTGTGTGTGACCATTAGAGAGGGCAAAATGGCAGTTATGAGTCTCCTAAAACGTTACAATCCACCCATAAGTAATCAAAAGCCCAAAGTGTTATGTTAGAAATGTATAGTGAACGGGTCCCCAGCACAGAAAAACTGCCGGATGTCATTTTTGGGGTATTTTCTGCCAATAATTGTAGCTTGGAGTTTCCTAAAACTTAAAAATCAAAATTAGCCAAATGTGGCCACTTTGTTTAAAACTGCCTTTTTTGATTCTGAAAATGACAGAAATGGATTCAATAACTTCCAAAACCACTACTTTTTTAACTATTGTCTGCATAGGCTAATTAATGCAACTTGTGCAAATAGCTTAGTTAGGATGCGCAGGTTCACAATAGTTCTCTATTAGCGGGCAAACCAAACAGACTATAGAGCAAACCGGTGCTTTCATTTCAATCGAGTCCCCTAAAACTTTCAAATCCACCCAAAATGAATGAAAGTCAGTACAAAGATGAACCCTGTCTAGTTGAAACTGCCTATTTTGATCATGAAAGTGATTCAGCTTCCTCAATAACCTCCAAAACCACTACATATGCTAATTGCTCAACATATGCAAGTTAGTATCCGGTAGTTTCTACGTGCTGGGGACGCATACTGTACATTCCTAACATAAAACTTCGGGGTTCTCAACATTTGACTCAAACTACAGAGCAAACACAGGTGGAAAGAAAAAGGTGCTTGAATTGCAATCGATTTGGTTTTCCACATCCACTCAGGGCACTTAATGATGTGCATGTAATCTAATAATGTTGTCACATGTCGGCACAGCGCTGCTTAATGAATCCGTGACCCGTGCTACACACTCCGTTTAGGGTTCAGTGATAATGAAGACGCTGCGTTTGGTTCAATTGTCCCCACAGTCTTGTCGACGTGTGATGTTGAAATGCAGAAGGGAAGGGTGTGTTCATGTGTGCACATCTGTGTGTTTGGTCCCCGGGGACACGAAGCCTGCTGGGAGCCTTTGACTGGATTCTAGCAGAATGTTCTGCTCCACCGACCGGACAATGAGGGGCAATAACGGGGGAAATGACAGCATTGCATGACTTTAATTTAGCTCGCACTATGCCTACAGATATGTTCTCTGAGACCTTAAGATGAAACATAAATGCATTCAAATGAACAGCATCCACTTCCAAGAGATTGATGCTGATATTATGAGACAGTGAAGTAGCTTTTAGCATTTATAGTAAAAAAAAAACGCTACGGGGAAGTACATCCAAGCTAAGGATCTCCACTTCCACTACAGAAATGGCACAATCATTCGACAGAAATGCGATTCAATCCAAAACCGTGCTTTTCCAATTTCTACATAAAAATACCTAGAGTGGAAATGCCAAAAAAAGAAAGTAACATCTTGAAATATACTTAATTATCGTTTCAAAACTTCACTGAGGTGGAAAAGTACGTATTTTCCACTATAGTATGATGGTTTGTAAACTAAACAAATGGTAATCTACTTCTTATTTACAAAGACTTGATCAACTCATGGCTGTGAACTATGACCCTGCTGAAACACCATGAAACATATGGTTGTTAGTGAAAGATCTCAACACCAATGCTATGACTTGCCATGAAATTAGGTAAACATGTTAACCCTAGCTCACAGAAAATATGTATCCCTCTATTTGTAATCACAATGGCATCATTATGGTCACTTGCTAGCTTCTGTCTTGCACCATGAGCAGCTCAGACTCAAATCTTCATTTTCCATTTGGGGAATCTGGCTGTGAATGCAACACAGGACAATCGGTCGTTCCAATCGACACGTTATAGGGAGAGACATCCATTGTTCATTCAGGGGAAACCAGGGGCTGGTTTCTTTGGGAAACCCCACACTGCCAGTCTCAGAGTCCAACTCATCTGCAGAGGTGGGAAGTAGTGGAGTACAAATACTTCGTTACTGTACTTAAGTACATTTTTCTGGTATCAGTACTTTACTCCACGACGACTTTTTACTTTGACTTCTCACATGTTGAACTCAAATACCTGTACTTTCTACTTCTTACATGTTGAACTCAAATACCTGTACTTTCTACTTCTTACATGTTGAACCCAAATACCTGTACTTTCTACTTCTCACATGTTGAACTCAAATACCTGTACTTTCTACTTCTTACATGTTGAACCCAAACACCTGTACTTTCTACTTCTCACATGTTGAACTCAAATACCTGTATTTTCTACTTCTTACATGTTGAACCCAAACACCTGTACTTTCTACTTCTTACATGTTGAACCCAAACACCTGTACTTTCTACTTCTTACATGTTGAACCCAAACACCTGTACTTTCTACTTCTCACATTTTCCAAACAGCTGGTTCCTGACATTCCAATGACATTATTGTTCTATTAATATAAAGGGAGGTCAGGTACTCTTTAAAACAGCTGCTAGTTATGGGTACTTTCTACTGAAGCACATTTCAAAGTTCTTTACTTTGACTTGAGTAAACAAGTTTAGTGAGTACTTCTGCCAGCTCTGCTCACCTAAGGGGAACCTGGGTAAAGACTATCTCTCCATTGGAGCCCATTAACGGTGAAAATGTAGAAGATTTAAAGAGCACAGAAGTGAAAGCATGGGGTGATGTGTAACAGCTCAGCAGGAATTGAAAAGTGGGACAACCTGAAGGGGAAATGTTCTTAATTTAAACCACAGTGATAATCAAGGAAGAGGATTAAAGCCGGGACCATTACTGGATCTCTGCAGCTGATATTAGAGAGTGAAATCATTTCCTGCAGTTCAGAAGGAAATGAAAAACAACGGAAAGATGTTACTTCAGTCCAGAGTTTCCAGTGTTCTCAGTCCAGTGAGTGCGAGCGGAAAACAACCATAGCTGAGCTGAGCCCACCTGACATATGTCCAAATAACACATGGCAGATTCATGCTGGATGTGCATAGGTAGGGATGCTGTGAAAGAGAAGGACAGATTTCTCCCCTGTTTATTTATTTGTGTATACTTCTGTGCTTCCTTTCATCTCCCGAAGAAGACAGAAATAACTTCCAATCAACGTGGGAACGTCAATTCTTCACTTCTAATGGTGGTGCATTATCCACAGAGGCCAGATGTATTCCTCCTCCTCCTCCTCCTCCTCCTCCTCCTCCTCCTCCTCCTCCTCCTCCTCCTCCTCCTCCTCCTCCTCCTCCTCCTCCTCCTCCTCCTCCTCCTCCTCCTCCTCCTCCTCCTCCTCCTCCTCCTCCTCCTCCTCCTCCTCCTCCTCCTCCTCCTCCTCCTCCTCCTCCTCCTCCTCCTCCTCCTCCTCCTCCTCCTCCTCCTCCTCCTCCTCCTCCTCCTCCTCCTCCTCCTCCTCCTCCTCCTCCTCCTCCTCCTCCTCCTCCTCCTCCTCCTCCTCCTCCTCGTCTTGCTTTTCAGAAAACCCATGACAGGCCCGTCTGTATTCCCACATTACCCTGTGGGCCTCGATTAGAAAAGAAAGGGCTTGTATCCCTGCTGGCGTGACAAATGCATCACACATTGTTGGCCTCGGCACACATGTGGATCCGACAGCTAACGCTAACTCGCATATGTTCGGTGTCCGAGGAACTCTGCAGGCCTCAGTGAGCAGCGGCTCCCGAGGGCCAGACGCACATCTTAAGTCTCACTTTCAGAATAAATGCGCTGTGAAATAATTAATCACGTCCTGTTTACCAAAACTCACCCACAGCACTCAAATCCCTCTGGCTACTGGCCTCAGGTTGTGCCGTCAGAAAGCTTTGTTTCACACAGCTTTGCACTCTGTTAAACAACAACTTCATTCACCTGTGTCAAGACCAGAGAATGACCTTTGGACATCAGTTTCACCACATAGGGATATCATGGAGAAGAAGCGTTCATTTCTGTTACCACGGCGACTCAAACATTGACAATTAAGCTCATTTTAAGGTTGTATTTACTGTAGTGTGTCTGTGACATGTTTCCATGCTTTAATGTAAAAAAAGGTAGGGAACTTTGGGATTTTAGCCTTTGCAGACCATTTATATGCACTAAAACCTAAATAAGACACTGCTACAGGAAAGGGAAAACCCCAAAAAGCATAATAAAGCCTCTTTAAGACTACCAATTCTCAAAGCTTTGTGTTAGAACAATTTGTCCAACAGTGAGGCAGTGTTTGCGCCTCTAAAAACTAAAATATTTAGGAGCCTATGGTCAAAGAAGCCCGCCTGAAGCGTGAAGCACAGACGTAGCAAACTGAAAACACAGATACAATTAATACTAGATAACATACACATAGAAAGAGTATATGAAATGAAGTTCCTTGGTGTGGGTTTAGACCACAACATCAGCTGGAAACCTCATATCACTCATGTAAAAGCAAAACTGACGCCAGATGCATTCTGGAACTCATTGCATGCTCTATATAACACACTAACATTGCCATATCTGATTTACTGTGTGGAGATTTGGGGAAACACGTACAAAACCAACCTACAGCCGTTATGCACATTACAAAAAAGGGCTATAAGAGTTATCAATAATGTTGGATATCTTGAACACACTAATGTATTAGTTTGAAGTCACACATATTGAAGTTCATTGATCTGGTTACATTTAAAACGGCACAAATCATGTACAGAGCAAGACATAATCTACTTCCTAGGAAATTAAAAACATTGTTCGTAGACAGAGAGGGGGGGGTATACTTTGAGAGGAAATCTACATTTTAAACTCGAGGTCAGAACAACTCTGAGAAGTTTAACAATCTGTGCGGTGACTTTATGGAACGGTTTGGAGCAGGAGTTCAAACAAAGCATAATTCAGTTTAAAAGGATTTACAGAAACACTTTTTGGAAAAATATGAGAATGAAGAAAGGTGATTGAAGATGAGAAATTATTGTGTATGTATAAATGTATGTAGGAATAACTTGCATAATGATTTAAAGGACAATCATTGATCAAGTACGGGGTGGGAATTAATAAGCATTTGCTTCCTCCTACTCCCTTTCGGACACATATGATTTATTATTATAATTATATGAAGACTTTTTTTGTTGAATATAGAAATATTACCATGTGGATAAATACTGTATTATAACAATACGGTATTCTGTTTTTCACATTCGTTCTTTTTTTATCTGTTCGAAATAAAGACTAATCGTGAATTTGTGAACACACCATGCTGCAGTGTCATTAATTAGTGATGTAAATGATATCCAGAAAGCTGTTCAGATCACTTTCCTGTATATAGTTCACTTGTCTAACACCAGTGGAACAAATAAGAGTTTGCACACGTCACCACAGCCTGTGTTCAGACATGCTTAAAGTCACAGTTATGGGTGATGTATCAGTTATGGATCCACAGGAGTGTTTTCTGCACACTGTAATCCATCAGTCCATATTCTGCTGCTCTGCTACAGCCCCATGTAATCACACATGTTGTCATGCATGACCTCTCCGTGTCAGCATGGATAAAAGCCCGGCAGCCCACATTGACTTTGGTTTTTCCTGGAGAATCTGCTGTTACAGACCTGCAGCGATGGCAGAGCGCCTGTTAATATAGTCTCATGTAACAGAAAGGAGCTAGTTATATTTTCCCTGCCACTAACGGTGGTTTCATTTTCTCTTTAAATCCATAAAAAAGTAGAAACATTACTTGATAGAAACTTCCACTCAAAGTGATGGACTAAGGGGCGGGACATCTCTAAGCGGTTGACCTATCACAGAGATGTCCAGCTAGCCAATCAGAGCAGACTGGGCTCTGGTTTCAGACAGAACACAGAAGAGGCACTAAACACTAATATACACCTGAAAATGAGCATAACATGGACTCTAGCTACAGAAACTACAGAAAAGCAAGTTTACGGAAACTTCAAGTAGCTTATAACGATGCCATGAGAATTTTGCTGAAGAGACCTCGATGGTCTCGTGCAAGTGAAATGTGTGTGGCTGCAGGAGTCAATACTCTACAAGCTTTTTTTTAAGAAATCTCATGTATAAATGTATTTGCCGGCTTAATGACTGATAATGAAATCCTCTTATCGAACATAAGGTATAGCACAAGCTACCAATCACAGCTGTGGAGACATTGATATAGTTGTCTCTTTGTCGGACACCGATTTAAATTATTCTTAAACTATACATTTTTTTTATACTGTGTATGAAATTTATTATATGTAATGTCTTGTCTTTTATCTGGACCCTGAGTCTGTAATAAAGTTTTCATTCATTCATTCTAGAAGTTGCCAAATGATGGAAAACAATGGGGCAAACTTGCAACAGCTCCCTAACGTCAAAGGTTCCACTAAAGAGAACAGAATGTATATCTGTGAGGGTGTAACTCTAAAATTAAACAACAAGCATGCAGTACCAAAGCTATGATAAATGATATGATAGCTATGTGTGTGTGCGAGAGAGAGAGTGTGTGTGTGCGTGTGCGTGTGTGTGTGTGTGTGTGTTTCCAGCCGCCCAGCTGCACCGCACGTTGGCACAGAGACACATTTCCCCAGGCACACACACAAAAAATGGTTGATTAGTGAAAAATGTCAAAACTGCTGTGGAGCACCAGAAAAATCAAACCGAGCTGAAGGACTTTAATGATTTACATAAGAAGCTCTCGACTAAGTTTTAATGAAGTCGATCAAATGAATTTGTTAGCGGGGGGTTTATTTACTTAACATTTGAGAGAAATGTCATCAGCGCTAACGTCACTTTGAAAACCACTCGACGATCAAACAGAGGAAGAACAAACAGCTCAAATGTAGTGAAAACTCATTCTAGGGCTGTACCCGAATATCCGTTCGTTGGAGAACTATTCGGGTTTCAATTTCGTTATTCGGATATTCGTTTTTTTCTCAAATTGAATTTATTCAAATTTCCAATATCAACGTAAGAGCTTGTGCCTCTTTGGGGGGTGCGAACGCTTAACCATAAACGTTATCGTTTACTTTCTCCGTCTTTATATGTAGATATTACTTTTCTCCGTTAATCTCTGTCAGATTGTTTCCATAGCAACAACAACTTCCTGTCAACTGCGCTAACTCTCCTTCAAAATAAAAGCATGTCCATATAGAGAGGCGAAGTCTCTCCCCTTCCGGTGGGACTCATGGGACCTTATTTCGGAAAACTATGTATTGAAGCCAATGGAGAGAGAAAGATTATCTTTTCATCCCGTTTGAATTGTGCCACAAATTACACTGATGTTTGTCAATCTTAAAAATTAATTTCCATGTCAAAAAAGTCACAGTTTGTCGTAAAACTGTTGAAATATAAGACTATGAAAAATACGCAACTAGAAAGACTACAAATCCCAGAGTCCCGGTCCCGCATGCTGGCTCTCACGGAACCGACTCACTCCGCTTGTGTGTGTGTGTGTGTGTGTGTGTGTGTGTGTGTGTGTGTGTGTGTGTGTGTGTGTGTGTGTGTGTGTGTGTGTGTGTGCAGCTCTCAACGTGCCTAGACTTGGAGTGATTTTTACCTCGTTTAATACTTTCCGCCTCATTCTGAAAGAAAGAAGTGAAATGTTCCAACGTGACGGCCGTCTTGGTGTGTGGTGCGAGACGGGAGAGGTAGTTCATTGAGCGGTTTCACACCAAAAAAAACACACATTTTTATTTTATTGACTTGCAAAATTATCTTTTAAATTGACAAACATCATATGTGTAATTCGTGGCACAATTCAAACGGGATCAAAAGATAATCTTTCTCTCTCCATTGACTTCAATGCATAACTTTTCCGAAATAAGGTCCCATGGAGCTCAACCGGAAGGGGAGGGACTTCGCCTCTCTATAGACATATACAACTGCAACGAAAGTAACAAACACAAAGCGATATCCTTTTCAATTTCAAAGAACACAAATTGGGTTACATTAACAAATAACTATAAAACAACAATACTGTAGAATAACAAAATGAATGCCGTGAATACACCGGTTTGCTGCTGGCCGAATATTCGCTGCCGATTACTACTGAATATCCGGAGGTATTCGGGACCGCCCTAACTCATTCTACTGAACTTTTGAGATTCTTATTTCACCAGCTCAGTTTCTATATTCTCTAAAGTCAAGTGAGCGAGGTGCCAGCCTTAAATATGAGATTGTGCGGTAACAACACCACCTCTGGAACAACAGTCTCTAACGGTCACAACTGGGGTTTAACTCCAGCAACATCTCCTGCCCCAAATACAGTTTGAATAACTAAAGACAGCATCTGCTTCTCCGGCTAAAAATGATGTTCAGTTTGACCCACATCTGTGCTCTCTATAAAAGCGGATCATTTGACCGCCTTTCCCTCTGGCAGACCCTTCAGATCCGGCTAATTATATCCTCAAAATGTACAATAAATATGTCTGTAAAGCACCATATGGGATGCAAGCACTGCCTTAGTTTGACATGAATAAAGCCACATAGCAAAGAGAAAGCAGAATAGTGAAGCTTCACAGTTAGGTATTCAATTTAACGCTGAAACACTTTCCGCTGCACTGTGTGAGAAGAAAATGATGTGAAATGAACTTGAAGGGGGAGAAAAAACACATTGAGGAGACATTGTCAAGGAAGAAAGAAGTTTGAACGTGAAATACTAAGAAAAAAAGAGGATAAGATGGATTCCACTTCTACCAACACACTGGCTCCATTCTGTGAGCCATTGTTTTACTTCTTAACTTTTCTTAAAAATAGTTAAGTACGGTGGCCAACAAGCACTACAACTTCTTTATTAGTTTATTTATTATTTATAGTCTATGCATCGTTTTAGTAAAATACTGCGCAAGTTTCATCAAGTCAGTGAGTGTTTTCTAAAAGCTTCAGACACATGAAGTTCAACCAGGAAGACCGTCTTTACTCTTCATTTACTATTCCCACATTCCTTTACTACTCTCTCTCCTCTCAATAAGTGTTCGGGGGCGTCACTCTACAGCTTAACCAATCACTTCGCTCTATTCCCAAGAGCCTATCAGAGCGCTCCGCCAAACCTTTTAAGTCTGCTCTCCCCTCTGACAGCTGTCATTTCAGGTGACTCGACGCAACCCTCCTCTGCACCTCCTGTCCCTCTGAATCCAGGGTCGAGCTAAGCCCCTCCCCTTCAGACCGACCCCAACTATCCATTCACCACCACCAGGGTCAAGCTAAGCCCCTCCCCTTCAGACCGACCCCAACTATCCATTCACCACCACCAGGGTCAAGCTAAGCCCCTCCCCTTCAGACTAGGGATGGGTATTTTTATTTAAATACATAATATTTCACATCAAAAGAAAAACAGTGTTTTAACAAATCGTATTAAATAATGTGATGACAGAACTGTAAACAGAATAGCTGAAACTTTAACAAACTAAATAACTCAGTTTCCTCTAATCATTAACCCATGTTTGTATAATGTAGTTAACTCCGTGTGTTGCTGCTAGCATACATAACACCTGACGTGGAACCGTTCCTCGTGGATGGAGCTACAGAGCTGCTAGAAAGACAGTGGAACCCGGTGCATTCCTCCGTCTAGATGTGGAGCACTTTGCTAAATGTTTAGACAAACTGTTCGTGTTACCGCCCTCACATGCTGAACTCTTATTGCACTTTTGGTAACGAGCATTGTCCACATCGAGACGGGTAAAGTCTAACCACCTCGGGGCGCGTTCTCTCCGCCATCTCCTCTGTGTGTGTGTGTTGCTGCATGTAGCAGCTGCGTGTGTGTAAACTGCCCCGCCCCCTCGCAAGCAGGCGGGGGAGAGAGATCTCTCGCCTGGATTGGAAAGATCAAAAATACTAAAAAGACGCATTTTGCTGTGTTCTTGCATATTGGAAACGGAGTTGGCGACACTAAAAACTGCAATATTATGTTTGTGTAGCAATAATACATATATTTTTGACATGTCTCCAGTACCGATAAAAAGACCGTTAACGTCGGAGCTTAACGGAACCACGGTCTTTAATAATTCAGCCCCGGGTCTCGGTACCCATCCCTACTTCAGACCGAACCCAACTATCCATTCACCACCACCAGGGTCAAGCTAAGCCCCTCCCCTTCAGACCAAACCCAACTATCCATTCACCACCACCAGGGTCAAGCTAAGCCCCTCCCCTTCAGACGACCCCAACTATCCATTAACCACCACCAGGGTCAAGCTAAGCCCCTCCCCTTCAGACCAAACCCAACCATCCATTCACCACCACCAGGGTCAAGCTCCTCCCCTTCAGACCAAACCCAACCATCCATTCACCACCACCAGGGTCAAGCTCCTCCCCTTCAGACCAAACCCAACTATCCATTCACCACCACCAGGTTCAAGCTAAGCCCCTCCCCTCCAGACCGACCCAACCATCCATTCACCACCACCAGGGTCAAGCTAAGCTCCTCCCTTTCAGACCGAACCCAACCATCCATTCACCACCACCAGGGTCGAGCTAAGCTCCTCCCTTTCAGACCGAAGCCAACTATCCATTCACCACCACCAGGGTCAAGCTAAGCCCCTCCCCTTCAGACGACCCCAACTATCCATTAACCACCACCAGGGTCAAGCTAAGCCCCTCCCCTTCAGACCAAACCCAACCATCCATTCACCACCACCAGGGTCAAGCTCCTCCCCTTCAGACCAAACCCAACTATCCATTCACCACCACCAGGTTCAAGCTAAGCCCCTCCCTCCAGACCGACCCAACCATCCATTCACCACCACCAGGGTCAAGCTAAGCTCCTCCCTTTCAGACCGAAGCCAACTATCCATTCACCACCACCAGGGTCAAGCTAAGCCCCTCCCCTTCAGACCGACCCAAACCATCCATTCACCACCACCAGGGTCAAGCTAAGCTCCTCCCCTTCAGACCGAAGCCAACTATCCATTCACCACCACCAGGGTCAAGCTAAGCCCCTCCCCTTCAGACCGACCCCAACCATCCATTCACCACCACCAGAGTCAACCTAAGCCCCTCCCCTTCAGACTGAACTCAATTATCCATTCACCACCACCAGGGTAAAGCTAAGCCCCTCCCCTTCAGACCGAACCCAACCATCCATTCACCACCACCAGGGTAAAGCTAAGCCCCTCCCCTTCAGACCGAACCCAACCATCCATTCACCACCACCAGGGTCAAGCTAAGCCCCTCCCCTTCAGAATGAAGCCAACTATCCATTCACCACCACCAGGGTCAAGCTAAGCCCCTCCCCTTCAGACCGAACCCAACCATCCATTCACCACCACCAGGGTCTAGACCCCGGGGGTTTCATCGGATCGGTTCTCCCCTCCCGAATGATACTTCCTGCACGACGGGGCCTAATCGCCAAAATCACCATGACATTAATTTGTGTATCTCTGCAATAAATATGTATTCTTACATCAAACCCGTCTGTCCTGATTGAAGTCAAGTTGGTGAAGATGTTTCTTAATTTGTGTTTTTACATTTGCGTTCTTTAAACTGCAGCGCGTTTCTCTTAATGGAAAGGAGTGTTGTTTGCACGTCAGCCATCATAGAAAAGTATATAGATAAGTCGGCAACTTAAAATAATGTGACCCAAGTAATGGTATTTTATTGCAGAGCTGCATGCGGCGTGAGAGTCTGAACACATAGTGTGCAGTGCGTTATTTACAGCTAGTTGTTGAAGTAAATTTAAAAAGCAGACCGCCATAAAGCTGAAGCATTCTGCAGGTGTATCTCTACGAGCTATTTCCATTTCCCGTGTTTTTATTTATTTATATTATTCCAAGAGAGAGTGATGTTTATTAGAGCCAGCGAACAAAAGGAACAGTAGCTCATTTCATTGAACGGAGATAAAAACTCATATGCTAGCTTCACAAACGCATACAGAAGTAATGTAAGTCTTAATGAAAAAGACTTTCCCATCTGACGGATATTGACCGTGTGTGTGTGTGTGTGTGTGTGTGTGTGTGTGTGTGTGTAGCACATGCTGTACTGTACCAGATTGTATTCTGCTCTCTGACTCACATATAATAAATGTGGGAAGGTTGTTCTCGTCCCCTCTGAGGTTTAATGAGAAGCATGCAAAGGGAAAGGTCTCACTGCTTATGAATCGCCACCAGGCACACACACACACACACACACACACACACACACACACACGCACACACACACACCTAAAACCGAGCTATAACTACGCATAATGAAAGCTCAAGGAGCAGCATAGCATCCATTTATTCTATTAATTACTTATTATGTTAAATATTTATTGAAAACTGAATAAAAGGAGTGACAGTTATGTAGAAAAATCTAGATTTTAATAGCAATATTTCAAGACTATTTACAGCTAAAGGTAATTAAGTCGATTTTACTATCAACTTTCTGTCTTTGTAATTTTTTATTTAGAAAATCATTGCAACTTATTTTTAAATTCATGTGAAAATGTTTTTAAGAATATATAAATATTACATACATATAATTTATTCTACCTTTAACATCACACCTCTACGATGCATGTGTACTATTATGGGCTTCTTTTTATTCAATTATCTTAGGCTGTGGCCGTCTTGACAAAGTTAAATGCTTGAATTAGTTGGATGGGTAAAAAGGAGAATATTCACACACTCAACGCCATGTTGTTGTCAGACTGACGGGAGATTGACGGCGAATTGCAACTTTGCCCCTTTAACACGGGGAATCTGTCACAGCTGGAGACACTTTGGAGATTTAATTAGTGGACTTTGTGTCCACCAGGTAAACAATGAATTATGCATGACTTTGCTCCCCTGGTGCCAGCGCTACAACAGGAACTGTCTGATAGCAAACAAGCTAATGTGGACGAGAGATTGGAGAAGTTTTAAACTTTGTTAGGGTCCCTGGAGTCAGAAACATGCAAAGGAAACTTTTCTGATGCATTATGGGAAGTCAAATCTCATGGAGGATGTACAACGGCTAAATAAAAACATGGAATCTGTTTTTACTCACGTATTTTTATGGAAAAGAAGAAAATGCTCAAATTGACATTTCTGGAGAAATTGTAGTCATATTATGCAACAAGGAATAACTGACCAATCACAGCAGGGGGAATGATTAGGGGCGGGGCTTGGATCCTGTTTTGAGATCTCATGGCACAAATGCAATTATTTTAGGGATGCAATTAAAAAAAAATCATAATCAATTAATTTGCTGGTTATTTCCTCTATTGATCTTTCCTTAAAATGTTTAAAATGTCTGAGGGGATGTCTTTTAAATGATTATTTAGCCAGACATTTTTTTTTTAAATGTTAGAAAATGTCTTAAAATCTGAGGTGATGTCTATTTTTCAGCAGCTGAAAACTGTATTTGTAGACTATGACGCACTCTGAGTTAAATGATTATCATATCAATATTCTTCTGTTGTTTAACTTATTGATTAGTTTGGTTTAAATGGGAACAGCTGTCAGTTGTTGAAGCTGCAATCAATCAATCAATGTGTATTTATATAGCCCAATGCACTCATCCTAATCTAGTCCACTGTATTTCCTTTTATTTCAAATCCCCAGCAGCACATCTCTACCAACACGCCTCCATGTGATCTGTTCTCCACAGCAGCTCTGTGCCTAATGTCTCGACTTCTCAGGAAACACAACCAGCTCAGGTCGAAGCTCTTCTCCCTTCTACATGTTCACAGTCGACCTCCACATCCTCCCCACCGTAGTGGACATGGGAGACACAGATGGAAATCGATTAAATGGTTAGAGCTCACAGGGATGGGAGATCCGTCGGCTGCAGCTCTGTCTCATTACAACCTAATGCACTTCTCTTTCTCCCCTCACCTTCTCCATTTAAAGCGCAACACGATCGCTCGGCCATTCCTTTGTTGTTTCTCATTAACTCTGAGAGGCTGAAGGAATGAGGTGAGGCTTTACCACGACCTCTCTTTGGGGACGAAGCTACATCCCCTCCTCAGAACAAAACAAAAAGTGTGTTTTTCTTTATTTTTTCCTAAACGACACAGGAAACCGCATTAATTTGCATATCTGTCTGAGAACTTGCCCTGCTAATTTGCTTATTCATGCAGTGAGTTAGGCTTTTTCCAAAAATACAAAATGAGATCTCATCAGTGAATTACTATGATCACCTGTCAACACACAGGCAGACATCACCAAGGCGACGTAATGTCCCACATGCAGTGTACTCCCATTGTGGCAGATGACAATACATGACATGGCTATCAACATGAAATCCACCATTACATCTGCTGCTATAGTCAGGCAAAGAAAGACACGGAGAAGCGAGCTCTGTCATTGGATGAAAACGGGTACTGTGACTCCGAAACTGTATGTAGTGTCTCTACTTTAAAGAGTCCTCTCCTGCTGATGTTCAGGTGTATATCAGTATGTAGTGTCTCTACTTTAAAGAGTCCTCTCCTGCTGATGTTCAGGTGTATATCAGTATGTAGTGTCTCTACTTTAAAGAGTCCTCTCCTGCTGATGTTCAGGTGTATATCAGTATGTAGTGTCTCTACTTTAAAGAGTCCTCTCCTGCTGATGTTCAGGTGTATATCAGTATGTAGTGTCTCTACTTTAAAGAGTCCTCTCCTGCTGATGCTCAGGTGTATATCAGTATGTAGTGTCTCTACTTTAAAGAGTCCTCTCCTGCTGATGTTCAGGTGTATATCAGTATGTAGTGTCTCTACTTTAAAGAGTCCTCTCCTGCTGATGTTCAGGTGTATATCAGTATGTAGTGTCTCTACTTTAAAGAGTCCTCTCCTGCTGATGTTCAGGTGTATATCAGTATGTAGTGTCTCTACTTTAAAGAGTCCTCTCCTGCTGATGTTCAGGTGTATATCAGTATGTAGTGTCTCTACTTTAAAGGGTCCTCTCCTGCTGATGTTCAGGTGTATATCAGTATGTAGTGTCTCTACATGTCTCCATGCTTTAATGTTCAAAAAGCTCTTTATTGTTCTCATACTGCCTGAGCTGCAGCACCTCTTTTCACCCTCTGTCTGAAACCAGAGGTCAGTCTGCTCTGATTGCTTCAATGTGTTGCAGTACTAGCCAATAGAAGTGTTACGATTATGCAACTATTGAGATTTTTGCCTTTGCAGATCATTTACATGCACACAATAGGGCTGTCCCCGAATATTCGACTATTCGAATATTCGTTCGTTGGCCAACTATTCGGGTTCAATTTCATTATTTAATTTTTTTTCCAAAAAATATGTTTTTCCCCTAAATGTATGCTATCAATAAAGGCGAATTGCCATATTCTTATATTATATTTATACTTTTGAATTGCACTGTTAAAATGCGGAAATATATACAATCTCAGCCTGTGCTCCTGACATCGGGTTCACTCAGTCACGAACGCAAACGGCACGCTTCTCCTCGCTTCACACACCTGAACACAAAATGCCGAAGACTCCAGCTGTGTGGGACCATTTTAAATTGGACGACGGTAAGAAGAAGGCAGTGTGCCAAATATGCGACAAGAAACTGGCCGGTGGCACAACAACTCTGAAAAGTCACCGGATGCTGTAAGTAGTAGCCTAGCTTAGCTTAGCTGCTGTCAAGTTGCCATGGTGAAGCTGCTTTATCCGCCGTTTAAACAGTAACGTTACACATGATAAAATCGTGCTCTTACTTTGCTTGGAAAATAGTTGCAAGCAAGCGAATAGTTTTTTTATATTAGTTTTTCAATTTTATCCGAATAGTGAAAATAATATTTATTCATTTATTTTTCGTTCTTCATTTATTTAAATACTGTTTACTGCATCGGTTTACTATATTTGGTCCCCGGCGCTGCACTGCGGCTGGGTTAAATGCAGAGCACACATTTAGTTTTAAAGTATGCGAGTACTGAGACAATAAATAAATATAAATCGTAATAGTATGCTCTTTCTGCGCTTCTGTCAGGTGTCTCGGAGCACCGAATATTCGCTGCTGATTACTACCGAATATCCGGAGCCCGAAAAATGGTATTCGGGACAGCCCTAGCACACAAACCTATATAAAACACACTGCAGGAAAGGGAACACCCCCCAAAAATGCTAAAACAGGAACAATTATAATCCTGAGACATTAGGCACCAGCAACGCATACAGAAATAGAGAGACATTTGCATCATAGAGTTATCTGCCAGCTTGTGTGCGTGTGCGTGCGTGCGTGCGTGCGTGCGTGTGTGTGCGCGTGTGTGTGTGTCACTGTCCACCCATGCGTGGGAAGCTGTTGCACCCCCCCCCCTAGCTTGGCTACCTGAAATGTGAGGAGGAACATTTTCCGGCATCCAAACTTCTCCCCGTCAGACGGGAATGTCACCGGACTCTAAATCTGGAGGAGATGTGTCCTTTAAAGAGAGCGGAGGTGTCGAGCCAAATGTCAACTGAGAGTAGAGGAGTCACCCAAATCTGAACTAGAGGTGGAGGAGTATTTAACTCCTGGGGAAATGCTTTAATTTGAGGGTGGGTCCTCCTTTAAATGGCATCACTTTACGTCGCTAAGGAGCAGAAGATCTGGCGGTGGTGGGTGTGAGCTTTTCAACAGGAAGTCATGAAACTAAATGTGAAGTTGATGCAGAAACCGTCACTGTGATCTGGATAAAAACTGAGTCTTGTCAATTTGATCTCTCTCTCTGCTTTTTGAAGCTACCTTAAATGTGTGTAATGCTGCTTTTAAGGTAACAAGAATAGCCTGTTAAGATCAATAGGCATGTACACACACCAGGTATCACATACATGGATAAAAGCCAATCTGCAGTTTGAGAGTTTGAACAACTCATCCAAATGCTGCGTCAAAGAGATACGGTTTATTGTCGATTTCAAAAGTATCAACAGTTGCAGCGGACCTGCAGGGATCGGGCGGTTTGTTCCAGATGGTCAGGGCATAGAAACTAAACGCTGCTTCTCCATGTTTGGTTCTGACTCTTGTAACAGAGAGCAGACCCGTCCCAGAAGACCCGAGACTCCTGGATGGTTCATACTTTTGCAGGAGATCGTGAATATAATTTGGCCCTGATCCACTTAGTGCTTTAAAAAGTAAAAGTACTTTCAAATCAATTCTTTGGCCGACTGGAAGCCAGTGTAAAGACTTCAGAGCTGGACTGATGTGATCCACTTTCTTAGTGTCAGTGAGGACTCGAGCAGCAGCGTCCTGAATCAGCTGCAGCTTTCTGATGGATGTTTTAGTGAGACCTGTGAAGACAGCAGTCCAGTCTACTGAAGGTAAAAGCATGGACGAGCTTTTCTAAATCCTGCTGTGACATTAGTCTTTTAATCCTCGATGTGTTCTTCAGGTGATAGTAGGCTGACTTAGTAACTGTTGAAATGTTTTGAAGTCTGCCGACTGAAGCTCTGCGATGACTTTTAATCGTTCCTTCTTTGCTTAAAGGAAATTGTTCTACAAGCATCAAAGAATTAATGTTAGAGCTGCAACCATTACTCGATCTTTGGAAAAGTAATCGGAAACTATTTTTTTGAATCAACTCAGTAACTTATTTGTTAAACTCAATTTGTTAAACTGTTGGAGATTTAATGCTTTTTCCTAATGCAGGGGTCGGCAACCCGCGGCTCTTCAAGCCCTCTACTCTGGCTCCCTGGAGCTTAGACAGAAATAAGATATAAAAAAAATATAAAAATATTTGTAGGACTATTTATATTTTGTTGCATGGTGGAAAAAAATTTGTATTTTGAGGTGACACGTACATTTAAAAACAAAACGGTTTTAATTAGGTAAACTAGAATGCGTCACATCCTGCTGCGGCCCCTTTTCCAGCAGGCGAATAACCTGACCCCCGGCTCAATGAGCGAACTATGGATACATCAAAGAAGAGAAATGTATGGGAGCTGAGTGTGCTGACTTTTCGTACAATGTCCCGCTGTCTGGCTTCCTGCATAAAGTCAAGAGCTCGGCGCAGTTGTCTGCGAAATGTCGCTCCTTATATCCGTTAGCGCAGCTAGCTAGCACCAGATGCTAACAACAATACACGTAAGGTCTCTCTCTCGCTCGTGCCACACATACACACACCCTCCCGGTCCTCCCGATGGCCAGTCGGTGCCTGCCGGTGAGCGTGGAAGTGTGGTCTGCAGCAAGCGGGCGGCAGGAGCGGGGCTGTCAGCATCAGCTTGTAGATGGTATTTTAAACTCGATGCGCTCTGAAACTACGGGGCGGCCGAGGACAAAAATACACATGCGTTAATCGCGTTAAAGTAATTAGTGGCGTTAATTTACATTTAAAGATTGGCTGTTTATTTTCCGGTGCTACAGACCTGTGAATTAAACACAACGTTCACAGGATCTTTTGTTCAAGTTATGAACAGATATGCAATGGGTGTTTTAAATAAGCCAATGGATGAACTGCATCTAATGGTTTCTATGCGTTGCAGTTCAAAAGCATTTCAATCAGTTCATTGACAATTTCCAAAAGAGGTCCACGTCATGTTGGTCATTTAGATATGTTAGTTCTAGTTTGTTGATCCTGTCGAAATGCTAAGCGCAAAATAAAAGCAGTTTATAATGATCTTGTTATTCTTTGACTTGAGGACATGATTTCTATCTTTCATGTGGAAGCATAACTTGTTTTCGTTTCAGCAGTGTTTTCCCCCCAGTTTGATCCCGAGATGAAGGAGAGGTCAAACTGACCGAAGAGATGGAGAAACACCATCAACACATTCTCAGAAGCTTCACCGGGTTCTGCTGATTCTGAGCTGAACGTGGAAATGATTTACACCGACTGGCTTAGTGACGTTCATTCAACTTCATGATCTTTCACTAGAGAATCCAAACCGTCAAACAAAGGCTTTTTAAAGAAGTTAACAAACACTAAAACGGGTCAGAACACATGACCTCCTTTATTTGATATTGATCATATTAACTGAGCAGCTTGAAGACAAATCAATGTTCTCTCCGACATGTTGCATTGTAGTTCGTTTCTCCGGCCTATAGCACCATGTTTTCATTATGGATTTGAGATGTGCAATTGTATATAGCTAAATATAGAAGGACATATTTAGACTACTAAGTAAAATGTATTAAATATCAATAACACACTTAAAGGTGGGGTATGTCATTCACTTCAGAAACACTTTGTTATATTCCATGGAATGCTCTTAACATCCCGATAGCAATGAATATCTGAAGTGCTTTGTGCGTAGCTCTGTAAAAAGCACGACCAATCATCTGAGCCGGCTAAAGTAACTGGATGGCCTGCCTGCCTGTCAGCCTTCCATCTGGGCACAGACTTATCTCGTGCCCTCATTGGTCATGTGCGCGTTCGTGTGTGTTGGAGGAGGGGCTCTGTGAGGAAGTATTTTCTAGCGCACTCGAGCTGCTTTCTCCAAAAATGACACCTTTAAGGTATAACGTTGAATCATCGAGCCCTGATGTCAATTTCTATCGCATCGATTATAATATCACAACTTCCTCTGCTCATATAAATACACCAAAATGACCCATTAAAAAGAGGGAAATCCTCATATACTCAAACTAAAATAGCACACTGGAGGAGGAGGTGCCTCCGATTTTAAGGAAAGTTAACGGCAAAAATGCCCCAAGAAAGCTCAAAATGCCCGAAAAGAGCGAAATTGGCCACAAGGCTGTGAATAATAACGCATTCAGCAGTTGAGGCTTTAACATACTTGAAGTCATTCCACATTTAGACGGCAACTTAATGCACACATTATGACATTTACGAGTTGACATATAGAATAACACACCACCAAAGCAGAGTGATGCGCCCTGATGGCACAGTGCATCCACTCTCAGTAAAGGCCACTGCTATTCGGAGTGAAATCACAGTATTTGCAAACACGTCCTTGTTATTTTTGGCACTGGGATAAAGAAAGGAACACAAACTCAGTCTGAGCTTTCTAAATAAAGAATGTTAAGATCACATTTCCACTGGTTTTATGCTTGAATTAAACAAAGGACGCATCTAAATCTTTCATCAAACAAGGAGGAAATGTAGGGCTGCTGACATACTACAAGGATACGAGTAGGTTTCACTGAGGCCAAATAATGCAAAGCCTCCTCTTCCTCTTCCTCGCGTGCTTCGCCCTGCAGTGATTGGATCTGACATGACTCCTGAATCAGATCCATGGGCTTTTAATATAGGATGCAAAGTGGGTCAAACTTCCACTTGGGCTCTTAAAACTCTGCAATCTGGACCGCAAATGCTGACATGAATAATGTAGCTGCGTAAAGTAATTGATAGTAAGTAGGGGGAGGGTTAGAGAGAGAGGGGGAGTCTTGAAGGAAGGGAGTCAAAGATGTCTGAGCAACTTTTGTTTCTATTTCTGAAACATCTGGCTTCTCTCTGAATCAAAGTCCTTCTCTTAATGACACGGAGAAAGAAAGGAATAAATATAGACGAGTAAAAGTACAGTACGACTTCAAATAGGGCTGGGCAATATGACACAAATGGGAAAAAGGACTTTGTGCAGCCATATCAATCCGCAGAAAGAAGTCCCTTCAATTTAAAAAATACGTTAAATATTTATTTTTGATATTTGTGGAGAGCGTGACACTTTGAACTCATGGTGGCCTAAAGTGTACCCTGTAAAGAAGAAGAGAACAAGATAACGCAAGACAAGAGGTTAACATATTAAAAGCTTAGACATAGAAAATAGCAGAAGAAGACAGACAGGAAGTCGGTACTAAGTCACACACACACACACACACACACACACACACACACACACACACACACACACACACACACACAGCCTCTCTCAACCCTGCTGAGACTTAATAGTAAGGCTAGACATATTCAGGGTGTTAGTGATGGTGGATATGATCACAGTGACCTGGTCAGTGAGGGCAGACTAACAGCTCGTTAGTAAAGGATGAATAAAGCCTTCAGACACACACACACACACACACACACTGATCAGAGACACACACTGAAGCTACACTTGCTCAGACACAGACACAGACACACACACACTGAAGCTACACTTGATCAGAGACACACACACACTGAAGCTACACCTGATTAGAGACACACACACACACACACACACACACACACACACACAGAAGCTACACCTAATCAGAGACACACACACTGAAGCTACACCTGATCAGAGACACACACACACACACACACTGAAGCTACACCTGATCAGAGACACACACACACTAAAGCTACACCTGATCAGACACACACTGAAGCTACACCTGATCACACACACACACACACACACTGAAGCTACACTTGATCAGACACACACACACTGAAGCTACACCTGATCAGAGACACACACACACACACACACACACACTGAAGCTACACCTGATCAGACACACACACACACACACACACACACACACTGAAGCTACACCTGATCAGACACACACACACACACACACACACAGAAGCTACACCTGATCAGAGACACACACACACACAGAAGCTACACCTGATCAGACACACACACACACACACACACACACACACAGAAGCTACACCTGATCAGAGACACACACACTGATGCTACACCTGATCAGAGACACACACACTGAAGCTACATCTGACCAGAGACACACACACACACACACACACACACACACACACACACACACACACACACACACACACACACACACACACACACACACACACACACACACACACACACACACACACACACACACACACACACACACACACACACACACACACACACACACACACACACACACAACACACACACACACACACACACACACACACACACACACACACACACACCACACACACACACACCCACACACACAACACACACCACACACACACACACACACACACACACACACACACACACACACACACACACACACACACACACACACACACACACACACACACACACACACACACACACACACACTGAAGCTACACCTGATCAGAGACACACACACTGAAGCTACACCTGATCAGACACACACACACACACACCCACACACACACACAGAAGCTACACCTGATCAGAGACACACACACTGAAGTTACATCTGATCAGAGACACACACACACACACACACACACACAGAAGCTACACCTGATCAGAGACACACACACTGAAGTTACATCTGATCAGAGACACACACACACACACACACTGAAGCTACACCTGATCAGACACACACACACACACAGAAGCTACACCTGATCAGAGAGACACACACTGAAGCTACACTTGATCAGAGACACACACACACACACTGAAGCTACACCTGATCAGAGACACACACACACACACACACACACACACACACTGAAGCTACACCTGATCAGACACACACACACACACACACACACACACTGAAGCTACACCTGATCAGAGACACACACACTGAAGCTACACCTGATCAGAGACACACACACACTGAAGCTACACCTGATCACACACACACACACACACACACACACACACACACTGAAGCTACACCTGATCAGACACACACACACACAGAAGCTACACCTGATCAGAGACACACACACACACACACACACACTGAAGCTACACCTGATCAGAGACACACACACACACACACACACTGAAGCTACACCTGATCAGAGACACACACACACACACACACTGAAGCTACACCTGATCAGAGACACACACACTGAAGCTACACCTGATCAGAGACACACACACACACACACACACTGAAGCTACACCTGATCAGAGACACACACACACTGAAGCTACACCTGATCAGAGACACACACACACACACACACACTGAAGCTACACCTGATCAGAGACACACACACACACACACACACACACACACACTGAAGCTACACCTGATCAGAGACACACACACACTGAAGCTACACCTGATCAGACACACACACACACACTGAAGCTACACCTGATCAGAGAGAAACAGCATTTTAACTTCATGACGGAAAAACAGGATTTCTCTTGAGTGTAAATCTAATCTAAAGGCGATTATCAGGCACCATCTTAAAGTGTGTGTAGCTTCATCAGAAGCCCAAGTTGTGAGCAGCTGAGCAACACGGTGTCCTCTCTGGCCATGGGGCTGATTCCCTTGTTTCTTCAGTGTTTGTTTGTTTGCCAGCTCTTCTTTTGTTTATTACAAAACAAACAGCGGTGGCTGTTAATGCACCATTTACTGAGCTGCTTTCTTTCCTGCACACAACCACGAGTGTGTGGCAATATATCTACAAGGATGCTCAGTCATCTAGCTAATAGGCTAACTGGTAGAGTAGGGAGAGACATGAGGCAGAGACACTTTAAAAACAACAACAGGTAGTTAATGTGTTTGCCACAGACAGAAGCTGCAGCACCACAGAGGCTCCACGGTGCTTTCAAACCTTCAGCACCTATTGTCGCAATTTGCATAAAACAATTTCCAAACTTCTCTGAGTCATAACTTTGTATTTTAAGAGGCAGTGTGACTCATGGCATGTTATTGCCAATTCCTCTGTGATGTGCATTAATCAACTCCAATAGATTTGGAACTGCAAAGCTGAGAGAATAAAGAGCTTGTTGAACATTAAAGCTTGTGAACATAAGACCAGAGAGCAGAGAGGCACTAAGAGTGATACGAAGCTTACATAGAAGAGAAGATAAGGTTGTTGTTGGTGAGCTTAAGACGTTAACCTTGCTCAAAGGTATTTTCTAATTTACTGAAGTAGTATTTAGAGTGTGTCTCAAGCCTTGAATCATTCCTGCATGTAAAGCATAGAGTCACACACACACACACACACACCACACACACACACACACACACACACACACACACACACACACACAACACACACACACACACACACACACACACACACACACACACACACACACACACACACACACACACACACACACACACACACACACACACACACACCACACACACACACACACACACACACACACACACACACACACACACACACACACACACACACACACACACACACACACACACACACACACACACACACACACACACACACACACACACTTTCCTTTCGGATTCAGTGTGTGACACAAAAGCATCTCATCTCTTCATCTGAGGCGCTCGGCTTCTTATCGGGAAGGTGAGCTCAACACTTGTTCAGCTCGGGGGAAATGTGGGACGCTTTTTCACAAGTGGACCGGTCACCCACTTTCTATGGAGATTAGGCTCGCCGCTGACTTCACAAAGACTGGAAGAGACAGGGGGAAACAAACACGGGCACTAAGATAATAACCCTGCTATGTTGGATATGAGATTGCTTTACTGGGATTTGGCTTCCTCACTGTGGGAAAGAAATGTACTTCTGACAAATACCAAGTGCAAACAGAACTACAAAAAATGGGATATAAATGTGTAACCATCCCAAGTCTTACCTCCTGCATTGTAGCTTTAAAAAAGGGCCATATTCTGCTCATGTTCAGGTTCATGTTAGTGCCACATGCTTTAAAATGTTCAAAAAGTGCTTCATCTTTCACATACTACCCGAGCGTGTGGGAACACTGGGAATTTAGCCTTTGCAGACCATTTACATGCACACAAACCTCTATAACACACTACAGGGATACGATACGATATTACTTTATTTGTCAGATCAAGTCTGAAATTTGACTTGCGTCACAGCAGCTCCATGTCCAACATCAACAGACAAATATCCAGACACAAATAAAAAAAGAAAGCATAATAGGACCCCTTTAAGAGGGGGCTTTCACCCAATACTTGAGCTTCACTGAGAGACACACACACACGTCTAATGTTGCATTAATAGCCAATTAATACAGAAATCTGAAATATGCTTAAAGCAACACTATGTGCCCTGGATCCACAGCCAGCAGCGTGTCATAAGCACAACTACGGAGAGGTTGCTTACAGCTACAGTGTGTGTGTGTGTGTGTGTGTGTGTGTGTGTGTGTGTGTGTGTGTGTGTGTGTGTGTGTGTGACCTAGCATTACTTGTGGGGACCTAAATCTGACTTGGTGAGGGTAAGGGTTAGGGTTAGGCATGTGTTGGTTATGGTTAAGGTTAGGATAAGTCTCCAGGAAATGCATGTAATGTCCCCTGAAGTGATGTATACATGGTGTGTGTGTGTGTGTGTGTGTGTGTGTGTGTGTGTGTATGATTTTACTTAGAAGAAATCCAGGTGTGTGTTGGAAATGAGCCACACTGTTCTCACTTCAGTAACTCTGTGTGTGTGTGTGTGTGTGTGTGTGTGTGTGTGTGTGTGTGTGTGTGTGTGTGTGTGTGTGTGTGTGTGTGTGTGTGTGTGTTTCACAGAGATGCATTGCAGCAGGTCTCATTTGAACCCACTCTTTTTCTTTTTCACAGAGACTTAAATGTCCCAGATCTGTCTTTGACTCAGCGTCATCCGAGTGTACATCTCTGTGAGCGTGGGTTATTTCTCTGCCTGTGTGTTTCCCCCTGCCTTACATTATCCCGCGCACACATTAACATTTCATGTGCGACACTGAGGTTTGTCAACTGGATTTCATCAACATTTCATCCTTAATTATGGATTCAGAGCTGGAGGGAGATCCCCCTCCGCGTCCCGACTGAAGCGAGCAGAGGAAGCCGCGGGCGGAGGTGAAAGGAAATCTATTCGCACCAGCAGCTTATTGCCTGTGAACGCTGGATGCTTGGTCGTCGTAAATAACCTATTACTCTCCTATTTATCATCTCTGACTTGCCCAAATGTAATAACAAATATAGAGCCAGCTCTGACTTTAGCAGGTACAAGAGCAAAATGCTACTTCACCGTCTCTGCAAAAGAAAAACCTTTGAGAACATTTTAGCTCATAACGCTTCTGTATTTTGACTCATTTTAAAATCTAAAACTTCAACTCGTCTTACTGAAGACTAGAGATACTCATGGGGCTATACTTAGATAAAACATGAAATATTGAGGCGGTAAGAGTATCGCAAAGTGCAGATCCTACTTATCTAATTGTATGAAATACATATATTTTAAGCCGATTGTACGCATTGGTTTCATTCTTTATACTATGACCGTTTCCCAACACAATATATTGATGTGTGTTTGGTTGTTTCGTATATTTAAACCTGCATATATTGAAACATAAAGACAACTTGTAATACAGTATGTACTGCAACATTCCTAACATGCTCATGTTATACATCTTAACATGTTTTCATTAAAAGGTCATTTCCTCTTCAAGCTGGAGGGAAAATCCTTAACATTTGCTGTGTTATGGTTGCAGTGAGAGAACAATCTTCCTGTGGTAACTACGAAGTTTATCCCAAATTATGGACCGATGTGATCATCTGAATAAGTGCATAAGGCTGCCCTAAATTGGGGCAAAATGTCCCTGGGGGAGCATGCCCCTGGACTCCCTGGAGCCCCCTATGTTTAGGCAGAATCCCCGGATGTTCACAACATCTGGAGCCACCCTTAAGCCAAAACACAGCAAGACTACCATCACTAGTAACAGGAAAGCTGCTAAATGAGCTGCACACACTGCTGTCTGGCACTCCCAATGGACAGCAAAGACAAATGATGGCTCCACACACACTGTCCAAACAACTACTCCCTTAAGTGACGCTCAATTAAACTCAATGGTACTCACCGCTTACAGAAGAAGCACACAGTGAAGGGACAGTCAACACAACACAGCCCGGAAAAGCCCCTTCTTACGGCCCTTAAAAACAAATGTTACAGTAGCGTTAATGTTCTCAATCATGGCCTCCGACAGGTGGGGTTCTACAGAAATATTATCGCCACTTACTTCGTGAAATTGCGGTATTTTCGTGCGCCAAAGTCCACCTTCACCTCCGCTCTGTCAATATCTTTGAGGAAAGTCCTTTTATTTCACTAAAGTGCAACTGTTAGCTAACTTTTCTAGCGCTAGCAAACAAACACACGTGTCTCTCGCTGGCGCACCTGCTCTGGCTGTCCAATCAAAAGAGGGGTCACCGGGCAGCCGCGCATGCGCAGTGGTCTTCTGTACCTCGTGGATTGAGCTCCATGTATTACATGGGGGGAAACAATTCAACTAAATAAGGAGCACATATATTTATTTGTTTTGCTAGTATGAGTGGGGATTCAATATTATTTCATGACAACCATTTTTCAATCAACTTTGTCGTTATTTAAACCCCTAATCATTCGGTAAAAACACAATATACAAAATACATATGTATACCAGGGTTGCCAACTTTGGGTACCTGGCTGGAGTGAGATTTTGATATCATGGGTTTAATTACATATGCGCACGAAATGACTGCTATCGTGTCAGTAGCGGGACCTAGCATATATATAGGATATAGGATATATATATATATATACAAATACACAATATTAGACACAGACTATAAAAGGCACAAAGTTTCATTCACTAATGAAAGTCAAACACATGTTTGTTTCCACTGTTTTATTGTGTGCCTGTCGCGCCAAGCAATTTATTGACTTATCGTACGATAAATAAAAATGAACTCGATACATTTCCATTTACATGAGGATGTGGCTAGCAGTTTGAAAGGATGTACTTGAATTATTATTATTATATATTATCATTATGTCAGTGGTCTAAAATGATCATACAACGGTGCCGACAATAATTTCCGGGAAAATGTATCCAACAAAATTAATTATCGTGAGAGGCCTATACATGAAACACACACACACAAACAAATCTACAGACTTACTCCAAACTGCCAAATATATTAATTAACACACTCTCACTCTCATATACTCTTTGACTCTATTTTGGCCTAGTTGAACAATAAGCAGCAGACTTTTACTTTTTTATAATTTCTACTGGTTCTTAGATCTGCGCATGCGCAATACGGGTTGGCAGTTGCGAGAGAGTATTTTTGTTGGGTAATCTATGGTAGGGCTAACCCATACAGTGGTGGGGCTCAAGTCAGCATTTGCAATGTAATTACATACACGCTCCCCTTGACAGTGAAACGCCACGCGTGAGGTTTAGATTATTTCCCTGTCTCAATCCAAATTGAACTGTATCAAATAAAAAGGCACATTTGTCTTGTAGTAAATAAAAAGGGCGACCTGGAGCCAATCCTGCAACTTCCCCACAGGTGAAAGAGTTGACCTGCTGAAAGCCCAACCCATGCAGGGGGGTCTGGGGGATTCTCCCCCAGGAGATTTTTTTTGTGTTTGTTTTGAAATATAATGCTACTAACATAAAATACACATTCTGGTATGCTCTGGAGAAGAAAAATAAATAAATCTATTACTACACGACATATTAAAACAATTAATGCCATTTTAGTTTGTTGTTACTTTGTTCTGAAAGCTGAACCTGCTGCTCCTCACAGAGAAAGAGGGAAGAGGCTGTGAATGACTTTACATTGTGGATAAGGGTGGATAGCCCCCATTGTTCTGTGTGTCAAAATGAAAGACAGCCCACACACCTATCAATCATCAAACCGTGGGGTCTTATTTCATTATGAGTCGATATCTTATGTAATGTGTTGTCTTTTATCTGGGCCTTGATCTGTAATAAAGTTTTCATTCATTCATCATTCTATCAACACGTAATGTTGTATCGATGCATAGAGATGTACTACAGCAAAAGTATTCTCCGTCGGGACTTCCTGGAACAACACCACACCGTTATCTTGATTCTGACATCTTTGACATTATCAAAGATGTTCTATTGAGAAGACGATCACTACCTGACAAAAGTTTTCAAAACCGTTTCTAGTCCTCGGTATTCTTGTTTTTGGCGTGAGAATAGTTTGGGCAGCGTGAGAGCGTGAGATTGAGAGTGAAAGCGTGTGTCACACGCCAGATGCGTGAGAGTTGGCAACCCTGGTATACTCCAGCATTTAGGTAATAAGTGAGAGAAATGTCACTGCAGGAGCTTCAGGACATAAAACAACAAGTATAACATCTAAAAAAGTGAAGTCACAAACAGTCATTATTTCAAAATGAAGAGTAGAGCCACCCCAAAATAGTAGTATCAAACTATTCCTAATATTTATAAGAGCTCATTGCTGATTGTAAATAATTCCAAATGCAGGGGAAATAAATAATAGTCAGAAGTACATTGAATTATATGTAGAATAAAGCCAATATACGTATCTGTATCCCAAGGCTGTCCAACATTTAGAGCGTTCATTCTGATATGGAAAGACTGGCTTGACAGCAGTAACAATAAACGGGCCCTTCAGTCAAAACACTCTGGGGATCTAACCAGTAACCATTTGATTAGCGTCGATCTCCCTGAAGAGGAACAGACCTCCTCGCAGAGCTTCGGGACTTTTGATTGCAGAGTACGAACGGTATGAGTGCAATCAGAGAATGATTTGGACTCTGGCTGCCTCCCTGAACCTCTCTCACACCGCTGTTCAATACGACCAACCTGCAATCGCCAGGAGGGGTTGGAGAGAGAAGCATATCCACCACTATATTTTCCTTGATGGGTAAAAACTAGTACAAGACGGAGACAAATGTCAAAGATCAATGTGTCATTTAGAAATGTCTACTCCTACCTACAGTAGGATTTATTTTGCTTCCCATTTGAACTTTCAGAAGCATCTCAAGTCAGTCAATCAGTCAGAAAATTGTCAAAATGCATCCCCTGTTATCTCTGCAACATCTTGTTCAACATTTCTACCATTTTGTCTGTTTTGATTGGCTGTTACAATGCATTGTAATTCTTCTAGATGCCATTTTAACTCTACATCTGTTCAAAATTATTCTGCAGGATCATTTATACCCCGCTTCCCTAGCCCTGCTTCATTCACTTTTGAATTTAGACACATTTTAATACCTAATTAGGCAGTGATTCACATTTGGAGTCACCATGTATCTTTGACTTGATGATGTCCGACAGATCCAACAGGTCACTCTCAGTTCAGGACTCGAGGTAAACAAGCATATCAACAAAGTCTGTAGAGGCTTTTAAATGTCCAAAAACGACTTATTCTCCAAGGACTTCAATTGATACTGATTTGTTGAGTAGTATGTATGTAACCCTGGGTTTGAACCTGTTTCCTGCCAATATGCTTAGGTCCATTTCTTAAATGTGAGGATTTGCTGACTTTTGGAAAACATATTTTTTACAAAGAAAATCAAGAAAATAATCAGCAGATGATTTGATACTTAAAATATTAGTCAGGTGGCGTCATAGTATAATCCCAAACTGCCAACAAACTGATTGCCTGGGGTCATCAATACAAACTCATGCTGTGCAAGCAATCATTGCCGAAAAACGTACAGAACTTCTAAATCCAAGTAGACATCCCAAAGTGTCCAAACATACCAAATATGGCCGCCTGTGTTTGAAGAAAATGTGCATCAAACGATGAACAAGACAACAGAAAATCCCCATTTGATGGTATGATACAGCCGTATGAAGCCTTGGGTATATATATTCCGCTTAAAGAGACTTTAAACAGCCTTTAAATGGGGACAGACCCCTAACCAGTGTTGCAATGTCACTGGTTTCAGCACCATAGACAGCTCCCAGCCAATAACAACCAGCTCGTTGGACAGCGCCCCTCACACTGACGTTTCCTTAAATCCTTTTCCCACGAGCTTTAAAGTCTGTAATAAGATCCAGCCTCACCTCCAATATCCGGCCGAAGCGTCTTGTCATAATCCTTGAGCAAATTGTTGAGAATAAGTGTGGCATCCTCCTGGTGCGACCTGGCACCAGCATTTGAGTGACAGTGGTATCGTTAGGATCTTCATCGTCGTCGCCATATTCCAGTAGATCACAACTAAAGGGGGTGAAAAACAAGGTGTTGGTGGGGGTCGTTAGTAACCTATACATTATGTCACTAAAACAAAACTTTGTCGCAGCATTAATGATGAACATTGCCTTTAATTTGAGTTTTAAATGAATCAGACTGTGTATTTGGGCCACAGCGGTGTGTGTGTGTGTGCGGGGAAAGCCCTTAGAATCAAACATGATTATCCACACTCATTCACACTGAGAAATGCGTAATTGCCATCATGCCATGAACTTTTAAAGCTTCCTGTTGATCATGCACATGTAAAATCCGACTCACCGAGCACCCTGAGCGACAAGTAGGAAGAGGATGAGCCCAAACTTGATTGTCATTTTCCCAGGCGCGGATCCCCTCTAACACAGAAACGGGTGGACGGAGATCCCGGCGCTGCTGCTGCTGCTGCTGTGCCCGTACAGTAGGTGTGTGACCATCAATCCGTGCTCTGAACTTCCTCATCCGCCCACACACTTTCTCCTGCGTGTCATCTGCGACCACACAGCGGTCTCTTTCCCCCCCCCCCCCTGACCCTCTCTCCAGCCCTCCAAATCCTCCGCGCGCAGGGTTTCCTCCGGGACGCGCCCGGCGATCAATCAATCTGATCAGTCCAGCGGAGGAGCGGAATGGACGGGATCCAGCAGCGCCCTCCTCCCTGGGCTCCAGAGTCTGGGTGATGGTGTCTGAAACTGATGGGGGGGGGGGGGATCTGTGTGACTCATACCCGTGCATACACCTGGGCCACAATTGCATTATGAGAATTGAAAAGCAATTTTTATTTATTTTTTGAAGCTGCGTCATGATCAAAATATGTCATTTCTGCACATAAATATCAATGTGTTTTGGAATTATTATTATTGTAACACTGAAATCCCGAATGTACATTATAAATATATTCAAATATTATAAATACTTCGATTTTAAAGTAGGCTATTCTGCACCATGATGACAAAAATAGGAGCATTAAGTCATCCAAAAATACCCAGGAGGATTTGAGTTTCAGTGACCGTGCACTTGGTTTGTTGATATTGATGTTGGCATCTGGAGGTCACACGTCTGTTTACATAGAGCAGAGGCACAGCTCGCCCTCCCCCGCACTCACAATAAACATTTCTGGATGTTCTGAATAGACGCACAACTCATAGGACATCTCAGCGTTCAGCCTGCAGAAGTTGAGAAGCGTCTGAAACACAAGAGAGGCTTCACTGCCCCCTGGTGGAGGAAAAGAAGAGAGGTAAACAGGCAGGGGGGATTATATGTACATTGCAACCGGTGGGAGACCCTCCTGACCTGCACAAATAACCCACAACCTGTCATTATTGTGCACAAGTAGTGAAACATTAACTCGGTAAAACAAGCAGTACCACGGTGTTCAATAAGGTCAAACATTGCTTTTCCACATATATAGGAAAGGAGAAGCATTTAGTTTGGGTTATTTTGTAAAATATTGAATACTTTTACAACTTTAATACAGTACATGTACCTCACAAGTGTACATTAATGCAGTACTTATTGTAAATGTACTTCCAAACACTGCCTTTATCAACTCCATATTACCTCAAAAAGAAGCTACAATACATGACAAGATGTCTACTGTCTTTGTGTCTGACTTAATCTAAGAAGTAAAACACTTTCATCTATAAAAGTTGGTCAGTTGTTGTTCATCAAACAGTGACGGAAAATAACCAGCGCTTTAGAACTGAAATGAGAAGAAGGGATTGGCAGCGCTAACACTAAAGTTGTCTTTTTTAGTTTGATAAAAGTGGAGACAGATGTGTGATGATTGGTGCAGCTATATGTTCATAAAGCAGTTGGACATCAACAGGGGATCAGCTAGGATGCAGTCAATAAGTGCAGCTATAATCAGGATTGAAACGTCTATACGCCCCGCGCTTAATAATCAAAGCCATCTTTGCTCATCCTTTTTATTCCACCATTTTAAGTATAATACATAAAACAAATACAGTACATAAACAAAGAATTAGTAACACAAATACTCTGTTAAGCCCATAGCTACAATGGCTTTGCTGCATTTTTGAAAATCAAAATTAAGCACATATCTCAGTTTAATGCCTGCTCCGAAAACAAGAAATAAAAGGTGTTTGTCGATGCTCCAAAGCGAGAGGAACTTCATGCATGTGTCCTGGGACAGACAGGAAGTCTTTAAGAATAATGACTGTGGCGAGAGACCCAAGTTCAGAACTTCAGTCTGCTTCACTGCCCATGAGCTAGCTTTGGATAAAGTACACATAATCAATCCTAAATTTGTCCCGAACACGCACCCGCCACAGCTGTCCAGACACTGCGGAGAGAAAAACAAGCATTTGTCATCGGCTGGGGCTTAAATTGGAGTGAAGCGCTTTGCTGT
Source organism: Harpagifer antarcticus (assembly GCA_902827135.1). NCBI lineage: Eukaryota > Metazoa > Chordata > Actinopteri > Perciformes > Harpagiferidae > Harpagifer > Harpagifer antarcticus. The sequence continues at coordinate 475,846 of CADEHL010001026.1, read as the reverse complement.
AAGGGGCCCCCCTGAACGGGCGAAAGTAACTTAAGCGGAACTAAATCCCTTTTCTAACAGATGTATGGCAGATGAGTCTGTCACAGTGGCTGAAGGAAGGAGGGGCGGGCGGGCAATCGCTTCTTGGCGGTTTAATGGATGGACGAATGGGGGCACTCATTTCTTCAATGGTGTGTTTATGTACAGAACTACAGTACCAGCGGTCTATTTATGAAAATAACCTTAAAGTTTGGTATAAAAGGGAGGAATTCAGCTGTTGTCGGTGGGTCAGGCTGTTTAGTTTGAAGGCCATGCTACCATGTGCTCTAGCTAACAATGCTGCCTTCAGATGGAAGTCTTAAGGGAGTTTGTACACAATGTGTTGTCATTAAAGGAGGAAGATTAACAAAACGGTCTGCGTCTAGAAGCCACTGAGGTTCACAATTTAGCAAACTAGCGAGCAGGTGACAATGCAGGACATGAAAAGGACTCAAAAAGAAAGAAGATGAGGCTTTTACGAATCTCAACAACAAGACATATTGGCTTTTATGACTCAAAAATATATTATATTAACTTATAATTCAACTAAAAACGATTGCCTCCAACATTGCACGTTAGACACGACCCCATTTGAAAGCAGCATTTGGCGCAAAAATTTAACAATAATAATGCTAACACACTTACGCTGTGTGTCTAAGCATGCTAACATTAGCTAATGAACAATCAGTTGGCACAGGAAGTACAGCTAAGGCTGATGGGAATGTTTGAGTGTTGGACAGACCAATATTGCCTAAAGACACTTACATGATTAGGGACCAAAATGCTTATTACATTTCATTTCCTTTGGTAATATAACTGCTACTAAGGCTGAGTCAGCGGAGATCCAGCAGCTGCAGAGGAGTTCAGCTCGCTTCAGAAACAAAGGGGACGGTAGCCACTTGATAATGTTTAAGAAGAGGGGATAGAGAAGTGTGTACATTAGACTTTCTTTTACACTGCTGCTGAACCAAAGCCACCCACTGAGCATCGGACACACAGCCTTTAGATTTACACGAGATTCAACACAAGCCAGCACAAAAACACTACAGGAAATATGCCGCACAAAGTAAAGACAAAAAAGCTAATGAAGATAAAAACTGTAGGTCCCAATTTCACGAAGCGAAGCAGGTACAGTAGTAGCTGTTTTTGTTTTTTTAACCAAGCCATTGACAATGCGTCCTCCACGGTTTAACATCCACGAGACTCTGAGGCAACTCTTCTGCACGGAGCAACGGTCCTTTTGTTCCTGAGTTTGTCTCACCATAGTCCAACAAGACGCACACACAGGATGTGCTATGGTGGGCTCGAGCCAAAATGCCGAAATGTGTGCTTCCTTTAAATGGATGAAGGTTCAAAGATCAAAAGCAGAGTTGGAACAGATGTGAGCTCCTCCAGAAGCAACAAGAAGAAAACAATCTCAGACACGCCAACATTAAGAAAGGTATCAGACGGAACTTCTGACATTTTTTTTTCTTGCAAAGGCCTAAAACTCAAGAATCTAACATTGTCTTTTTTGCATCAAAGCAAAGTGGGAAATTAAAGGTTAATTTACATGATTCCCTCAGATGAAACCCCCCAGATCCTGTAGTTCGAAGCATGGTCACACCCTTTTTTAAATCAGCAAAAAGGCTTCAAATCTATGCAGAGAAAATACAGGAAACTCAGATATCGTAGCTGCAAAGTGAGCAGTAGAAAGCATAACATTGTATGATGATGACACTCCATCAATATTCTTTTTTTTACCACACATGGAGGTCCAGCTAAATGTCTTTGAATTGTTTGTGTATTTTTAGCTCGATTTACCCAGAAATCATGTCCTTCTTAAAGGGATAGTTCGGATATTTTGAAGTGGTTGTATGAGATACTTATATCTGTATTTGTAATGTATTATTTTTACACCTCATATTGAAACTCACTATAAGTTTGCTCGAAACTAGACTCCGGTCATTCTGCCGAAGCATCCGCCTAAATAAGGGTTTGCATCCAGGTCATCTCACTAAACGAGAGTCTCCAAACTGTCCCTCGGCTGATTTGAATGTGACACACTCTGCGTTTCGAGCACTGGTCTCTCAACTGTGAATATTAGTTTCCTAGCTGAGTGACCCACGCTCAAAACTCAGCTAAAGCACAAATATCCAATCCTAAATGTGTCCTGAACACACCGTCAACAGGAAGTGGGCCAAATAAGTTTCTCTTAAACTCTTGTTGGCACGCTGCCCTGCAAAATGATTTATGAATGAAGAAGTCATTTAAAAACCCCTGCGATGTTATATTTCAAATACATTTTTTTTTTTATCACCTTCAGGTAGCATTCGATTCTTTCTCCGTTTTTTTCCCACTGGGACTCCAGCTGCCAACTCTTTCAGAAAGCAGACCTGCAGCAGGAGGCTTTGCATCTTCAAGTAAAGATCTACAAAGACACACACAAGCACCTACTGCAATAGGAGAACACATGTCAAAGGTTTGTAAAGAAAAAAAGAGACTTCAAACTAAATTATTAATGCACCGGCAGCATTCATCTCCAGAGCTGTTCAGATTCAAATGCATGGGGTTTTATTCTCCAAAAGATACTCCGTGTACTTCAAGCCTCCACAGTCAGAATATGTTGAAAAACTGCTGCGGTAGTTTCCTTTCAAACCTCCATGAAGAGTCCTTGGAGCGGTGATTGACATATACATGGTCGGTATTCAAGACAAAGACGAGTCCATGGTTTCCTTTTGAGCGTCATGCAAAGAGAAGCTAGGCAGTCGCTCTCAAAGTCTTAGGAGCAGTTTCTTTGTGATCAAGCAGTTTTTTTTAGGCCATGAAATAAGAGAACACGGAAAGGGATTCAGTTGCAGCCTTGCGTCCAATCAGAGTGCTTGAATAAGATAGTTGAGTATAGTTTTTGTTCTTCAAGCACGCACATTTGTTTTTTATTCTATTACTTTTGTCCCCTTTTTTTTTTTAGTCCACCCACTCTCAAACTTAATCCCACACACACCCACACACACACACACACACACACACAAAGAGATTACGTTGACGTGACCGTCACCGATTCTCTGTTGAGGTACGTGGCCCAGTACACCAGGTTGAAGGTTCCAAAGAGGACGGGAAACACTATCCGAGACATCTTGTCGATCTTGCTCACGCTGTTGTACGTCTTCTTGGGGTCCACCATCTTGATCTCGGAGGCGCGGAGCTGCACCGACGTGGTGTTGGAGATGGTGGAGATGGACACGTCCTTGGTGAGGTTTGGGGTGTAGTTGACCCCCGCTGAACAGATGTTATTGGGCTTCTTGGAGAGAACCATGGGGTCTCGTTTTCTGCAGCGGGACAAGACACAAGTCAACTTTATTGTCAATCTCTCACTTTGTGTGTACAGAGAGATCGAAATACCGTGTCCCACCATCCCGAATACAAACACAAATAAAAATGTATATCCTATATAGACACATTTGAACATTTGCACACAGTCACTTCAGGGAGGGGTGGATTAACACAGTGGTGGGGTAATCAATGTGTTTCATTCTGTCTGTAGTGATTTCACACATGGGAAACCTTTTGGTTAGAAGCGGGGGTGCTGGGTGATTGAATTTCACCCAGGTAGCCGTCTGATTTTGATTCAAACTGATTGCAGGTTTATGTGTAATGACAGCCTCTCTGCTCTTATTAACAGAACAGCGTAGCATGAGTTATAACACCTATGAAGACATATTATAGTTGAATATGAATAGGGCTGTAAGAAAATGTTTATGCTTAAGAAGATGTATAGAGAAAGCCTAATTAGACAGGATGAAGTTGACTTGTGTTCTGGTATAAGGCTTTTGAAGGCCTTTTGCACCTGAATATCTCCCGTTACACCCTGAAGCTGTACCTTCGGGTGCTGAGCTTCCAGAGCCTTCTTGCCGTCCCAGGCCCAGCTCCTCTTGGTGAAGTAGTTGACCGTGGCGAACTCGATGAGGGCGGAGAAGACGAAGGCGTAGCACACGGCGATGAACCAGTCCATGGCGGTGGCGTAGGCGACTTTAGGGAGAGAGTTCCTGGCGCTGATGCTGAGGGTGGTCATCGTCAGCACTGTGGTCACCCCTGGGTGCAAACACAAGTAATGACAGGTTTAATATTCAGTTTCACTCAGAGGTGGGCGCTTTAATAACTCTTAACTGCCACCTACTGCTGCTCAGTGGCGATTACCCTCCCTCGTGTGAATATATCAAGGACACCAAACAAATGAGTAAATCAGTCACTCACCGAAGACAGTCCTGGCAGGAACTGATTCTCTGTTGAGCCAGAAAGACACCTGGGACAGGATTACGGTCATGAAACAGGGCATGTACGTCTGGATGACAAAATATCCAATTTTCCTCTTCAGGAAGAAGTGGGCCATCATCACTGTGTACTGTCCTGAGGGGAGGCGAGGAAATAACAAGGACACGAGGTTAGATGGGGACAATAAACAAGATGGCAGGGTCAATGTTGTTTGAGGAATTATTAATATGTGATTTGACCTCCTTACAGCACCACAGGTGTCAGGTTAAGACACAGGTCATCATAATCATTACAGGCTACATTTCCTTTTATGAACACACATTTAAAAGTGGCCATAACATCTTATCGCCCAACTAATGTGTCCCTCCCCCTGCCTGCTATTTCATTCTGTAATAATTGGTGAGAATAGGGAACATGCGGAGGTGGTAAAGTGAATAAAAGATGGGTGAAAGAGAACATTTCATATTCAGACTTCAAATCCATTATTGCACGAAAGAAATACGTTAATTATTGCGAGGACTTGACAGTAGATTATTATTCAGTTAATGTTCGGGATTTGACAATGGAGGTAAATCCAGAGAAAGTGTAGAGAGATAGAGAGAGAGGCGAGGGAGGGAGGGAGGGAGGGAGGGAGGAGAATATTCAGTTGAACAAGTGAAGATTGCATTGGAGGCTTTAAAAAAAAAAAACTCTCGCCAGCAGGCGCGGCTGAACGATGAAAAAAACCCAACGACTATATTCCACACACTGTGTACACACACACACACAACACACACACACCACACACAACACACAACACACACACACACACACACACACACACACACACACACACCACACACACACACACACACACACCACACACACACACACACACACAGCACACACACACACCACACACACACACCACACACACACACACACACACACACACAACACACACACACAGATTTTTGAACCTCCCTAATCCCTGGTTACAATCTGCATCCTGCCATCAGTGAGAGAAGAGAGAGGGGGGGGGGGGGGGGGGGGAGGGGTGAGGCTTCCTGTCCCAGGGATCCTCATAGAGCCCATAGCCACGCCCTCCCAATCCCGGCAGCAACACGCACACACACACACACACACATGAAGCATGAAGCATGATTTCCAACTGCTGACACACACACACACACACACACACAAACTGAGAGCCACGGAGAGGGACACTCGCCGCTGCTAATCACTGGTGGGATGGAGGGGGGCTAGCCGAGTGTGGACATTTTATTTAAATACTTTTTGTTGTTTGACAGCTGTCTGTGGAATAATGGTGAAGCGTTCTTGATGGGGGTAGAAGAACTCAGAAAATGCACCGAGGCTTAAACTAAAACGAGAGGTAAATATCTGCAAAGCTTATCCCAGCCATGCCGCAGTCCGGAGGTCCCAAACACCGGTAGTTCTGAGTGAGACCCCATCACCTGGGCCCTCTGACGCCCTCATGACTCCAGGCTGTCTGGATCACAGTGTCAACCTCTCCTATCGCCGGAAACATCCAGACACGTCCAGGCGCTGCCGACCTGGGACACCCCAGGGTCACCTTCGCCCTTGATGCATGGATCCCGACAGGACTGGGGGCAGAGGAATGAGGAGGAACATGTTCCTCTGGTGGATCTTACTGCTTTTCTCCCAAGGATTTGTATTTCCACACGTCCGAGGGGAACTTCCTTTCATCGCGGGGAACGATGCTGCCATGCTGGTCAACTGGTGAGTTTTTTAGAGCAGCATTTTGCCCTGAAGGGTAAACCCGAGAGGTCCAAACTAGCGATAATCCTCTAGGAAATGAGCTAAAATAATCCACAGCATATACTCTTTAAAGCTCCGACAAACCGCACTACAGCACGTCTTATCCACTTTGGAGCCGGGAGTTATTTTAAGGAGGATATTGGTGTGTGAGAGAGCAGAAGTCATATCCCCAAAGATGTCTTCAAAGAGAAACCTGCGTGGTAATCTTTTCATGTCCTCAAACGGGAGTGCCGTCTAAGATTAGACAGTGCTAATTAAAGCCTCTAAACTGCACATGAAAACAATATTTTGAGCTAAACACGAAGGTCTCAAGATGTACGTTTATTATCCAGGAATAACGAAAGAGACTATCTTATTAAGGCCTTATCGTCAGAGCGAGCAGAGGAACAACGAGGAAGGCCAGGCCAGCTTTAACTTTGGACTGCCTGTTTTGAATGTCAGGTTTACAAGTGCTTCATTACTTTGTCTAGACTAAATTAACAGCAGGGGGGTTTCCAGACTTATTTTAATCAGGCGAGGGAACAATAGTTAACTCCATGTGACTTTAATCAGAGCAACAGACTGCAGCACTTGAGACGTTTAATGCCCATTGCCAGACCTTCTTGAAAATGCATAAGAACGTAGCAGGTACAAAAACTGTAAGAAGTTGATGCTAAAGTTGCAAAAATAGCTTCAGATTGTGAAAACATGCCGGCTGTTTTCACACATCTGTGATTTCCACCTCCAGTAACACTGGTTTTATTCCATTTATAGCATGTTGCTAAGAGTGTCATATTTGTTCTGTGGAAGTTCTGAGCAAGAGAGTGAACCGACTGGTCTGAACGTGACCCCTGAGCCAAAACTCATCAGCACTCCCTCCTCTGATTTGGACGCTCTCCAGACTCATTCATCTGAGCTCGGAGCTGCATGAACGATGATTTACCGCCTTCAGTCCTTCGGCTGCAAGGAATTCACAGATAATGTTTGGCATCTCTTGTAATAATCAGAACACCAGACGGCGGTTTGATTATTTAGGGGCAGAGAAATACTGTAAAGTGAACTGTAAGATACATTCCTGTAAAAGGATCTGGACTATTGATTACATGTGGAAGTAAAAGGTGCTTTTCTACAGAAAAATTAAAGGACATTTCAATGAAGACATCCTAAATCTTTGCTTCATCACTCGTAAAAAAGGAAGTAGCAGTTGGTGGCTTTGAACGATGTCACTGGAGGCCAACACTGGTCAAATTATGCTTAAGAATTGGCCACTTTTGAAGGATTATTTGGACAACAATTGACGACAAAACATGGCTAGCTTGCGTGATTTAAAGTATAGTGAGAATTGCACGTGCTTCATGGAGGCCTCAAGTACACACAGTGCATTTCGGGGGACAATGCATTTTAAATGTTTGTTTACAAAAAAGTGCAGCTTGAATCTAAAGTATATTATTGATGCACTTCCCCTAAAAGTATTGATAGTAAATTATACATATATAGTATTGCACACAAGTCAGATCTGATTCAGTATCTTTGACATTTATTTTAGTCTATTTATCTTTGACTTTGAAGATATTAAGGTATTCTCTAGTGTTGTTAATTTAATGTATGATAAGACTTTTGCTAGCCAGATAAGCAGCCTCTTATTCTATCTTCTATCAAATATGAAACTAACGTATCCACATTTCAGCCCCGCATCCATGCAGACAGCGAACCCGTTAACCCTTTGCTTCAAAGCAAAAGCAGGTTTCACAATAACTAAAAAAGCCAGGGGAAATCCACACTTTTAATAATGATTCTACTCGAGACTGGAGGGAAGTGTATTACAGTTCCCTTTTACATAAGAGTATTAAGCAGATGCCTTTCAACGCCCCAACCCCCACTCACCCCCCCCCCCCCTCCTTTACTCAAGCGTCAGAGCGAGGCCGTCCAATCCCAACACACGGGTTTATTTTCCTGTCTTTGTGAGGCCCTAGCTTACATGGTAAGTCCACTGAAATGTAACTTATTTCACGTTTTTAACTCAACCAAACCCAGATAGACCTACATTAGAAGTCATGAACATGTCCCGACCTTTAGGATTTTTTTGTTACCATTATTGCCGGGTCATTCGGTGCCCGTGAGGATAAATGTACAAGAGCACTAACACACAGATACACTCAGCGACAGCCAACCAATCCCTCACTGATCTGTGATGTCATCTTCTTATGCAAAAGCTGATGGGTGGTTGGATGGGGGGATTAACCCTGCTCTCAGGTCTCTCTCTAGCTCTGTGTGTGGTGTGGTGTGGTGTGGTGTGTGTGTGTGTGTGTGTGCTCGGGCTCATGCAGGGATAAGTGTTGTTTGACAGGGCTGCCCGGGCCTGCAGACAGCTGGTTGTGTGAGGGATAGGCTACTCTCCTCCACTAGCCTCCACTCATTGACTCTGATCTCCTGATAATGTTTCCCACATTTACTCTGGGCCTCGCACGGCCATCTCCCCCTCGCAGCGTTTATCTTTTTCTAATCTAGAATTAGTTACATCACGTTATTCTGGGTTTTACACTTATCATGCATCACATACAGTATGGCAGGGACAAGGGTGGGCAAGAACACATTATGGATCTGGTTTAAGATGCGTTTGGAAAGTTAAATGTCCAATAAAATCAATTCAAACCCAAACCCAGAATATAATGTCCCTCTCATTACGGTTTCACTTTGTCTCCCTTGATGGTGGCACTCAATCCAAGGTACATGAAACCCCTGAGTGTAAAATAAACTTAAAATACTCTGAGTTCACAAAAAAAAGAATGTTCTGACGGTTTTAATGTCACAACTCGCATTGCTCAGAAATGCACTTCATCGTTTTGTGTTCAACTCTGTAGCAGCATCGTCTACTTTAATTATTCAGGAGGAACGCATGTGAAATAATGAATGCCAACTGTACACACTACACAACACTAACTCATTTTATAAAGGCAAACCAGCTGTTTGATGTATTTATTACCCATTGTTATGACTATCTACTTCAGGGGTGTCAAACTCAATTTCATCGCGGGCCCCATTCGCATAAAGGTTGCACTCAAAGGGCCGGTTGTAACTGAGTTGGATTATTATCAGATAGGATAATAACTTATTAATTAACTACGTCTGAAAGCAGAAGTCCTGGGCAAATAATTGCAAGTCTCTTCAGTGTGCATGTCACACAACGAAATGCATTGTGGGACATGTAGTTTATGGGCAACCTGCTTCTGTAACCGTATAATAAACTTATCATATTCTTTGCAAGCTCTTGCGGGGCCACATAACATGAAGTCGCGGGCCGGATTCGCCCCCCAGGCCTTGAGTTCGAGACCCCTGCTTTGTTCTACTTGAAGAAATAATAAAAAAAAGTAACATGCATAAAAATAAACTTTAAATATCTATGAGTTTCATCTTTACAAAAGGCTATTTGTCCCACAGACGGGACGCAGCACAGGAGCTCTATGTGGCAAAGGAGTGCAGATTTGAGCTCCGAGTAAAAATGTGTATAAATGAATGAAAATCCACCCAGTCTCATTACATGTGGGCGAGTAGTGTTTATTTAACCCGTCTCACAGACACGAGAACACAGAGCGAGATGAAAACATAGCCGCCCCTTGGCGTGGGTAATCAAATAAACCCAGGATATAATATCAGCCTGAAACTTTATTCCATATAATAAAAACTAATATATAAAGTATACTACATGAAGTCTTGTTACCTATTTCTTTCTCTTTGATTAAACCATGTCCATCTTTTGGGATAACCTACTTTGATAACTCACTTGGGTCTATCCTGCTGATCTATCATGTTATCAAATGAATGGTCCGTTTGATTTAGTGTCCCGTAATGTTGTCCTTATGTTTCGATTGGCTGCCAGAGACACTTTAGGATATTGGTCGTTTTGTAACTATATATTTCAACCAAAGAAGAAATTGGACATTTTTGGTCATTGGACGTCCGACACACACACACACACACACACACACACACACACACACACACACACACACACACACACACACAACACACACACACACACACACACACACACACACACACACAACACACACACACACACACACACACACACACACACACACACACACACCACACACACACACACACACACACACACACACACACACACACACACACACACACACACACACACACCACACACACACACACACACCACACACACACACACACACACACACACACCACACACACACACACACACCACACCCACACACACACACACACACACACACACACACACACACACACACACACACACACACACACACACCACACACCACACACACACACACACACACACACACCACACACACACACACACACACACACACACACACACACACACCTCTGCTTGTGTGTATGTTCTCTGTGCCGGCGGTTTGTCCGATGAGATGATACTGGTTGAGTCTGGATCCGTCTTCAGCTACAACCACAGACTTAGCCGCTCCCTGAGTCCACGTGTAGACCACCTCGGACACCGGATAGGCATCTGAGAGACAGACGGAGACGAAAGACAGTTGTAACACAGAAACATCCAAAATGCAGACTGAACCCTGTCATCTCTGACATAACATGCAGACGTCTGTGTGCGAGTCTTTCTAGCACTTTTTGATTAGACCGACGGCTTAAATCCAAATACTAAATGTTGTTTGCATGCCTCCATGTGTGTGTGTGCGTGTGTGTGTGGGAGGATATTTGAGTGTATTTTTGTTTAAACCACACTTCTGGGTCAGAGGTGAGCTCCCCTGTCGGCAGGAACCAGGCCGAGTCAGATTAACTGAAAAGTGTTGCATCACACGCTGATGAAAAACAGAGCTGCAACTCTGAAGCTGCTTCCTCAGTTATTCATGTTCATCAGCGGACATCCATCTCTCACCGGCCGCCCGCTGAGGCCAGCGACTGCAACTGTTCTTGGGTCTGAGACGGCACGTTTGTTGTTCTTTATCTGTTGTTGTTCAGCTGCAGATTCAACCAGAGATTAATAGAACAGATGATACTTGGTTTGTTCTGATTTTTGTCAAATCAGCCTCATATCAAAGTGTTAAGGAAGGGAGCAGGGAGGAAGCAGGCTCTAAAAAGGAGAGGACGGCTGCTTTAGAAGATGCTTAATTGTTTATTTTCTCTTAAGGCTGCTGCAAAGAAAGGAAAGCTACAGTAGATATCCTTTAACACTGCGTTCAGTGTCACACATGCACGCAATTTGAAAAAACCTGTTGAATTTCTGTCGCTCAATGTCACAAAAGTTGGCGGGGATTAATGCCGTCTCATAAGTGATACGATAGAGCTAAAAAATGTAGTCATAAGTCTATTTTTTATCCGTTTTCCGGCTTCAGTTTGACTAGTTTTGCTGTTTCACTTCATGGTAACCACCCTGGTGTGAAGTACACACTTCTATCCATTTAGGAGAAACCAAAGCTGCATAAAAACATCACATTTGAACCCTTTTTCCTGATGTTCTCCCGCACTATCACCCTTGCATTGGCCTTGTGTAACAGCCGGTGTATTCCTGTCCTCCTGATAACATCTCCACTTCCTCTCGGTGCTCACTTGGCAGCTGTGCAGCGGAGAGGAGTGTGTGCAGACTTTAAATGTAGGCCAACGGCTAGGGCCCTTAATTGTAGGATAGTTAGATTGCAATGAGGGATTATTGGGGAATGTCATTACGCAATGGAAGGGCTAAAGACTTTGGCAGGAAAGACGGTGCACCTGTGCCAACTTTTCAACAGGTCACGCTTAATGCTCCCGTCTTATGTGTGAGGCGAGCGACTCCTCCAAACTCATCACTTCCTGTTTGGTGCGCTGCATTAAGACTAATGGAAATACATGCAGAGGACTCACCCACACCGTGCCGATACAAGTCTGTGTGACGCAAGGGAATTCAAGCATCCCAGTTCAATCAGATTTTAACTGAATGTAATGAGAGCTGGACAATCAAATGTGAATGATAGCGTTAAAATTACAGCTGCACTGATTATTAGATTGATTGCTTATTCGAATCAATTTACGGTTAAATCTCTGCTTCAAGTTCGATATCATATTATTGAATATCTTGTGGTTTTAGACGGACACAACCAGAAGGGATCAACATTGGTTGTCTTCCAAAATCAGCCAATTAAATCCATTTACTTTGTTAAGGTTAGGAAAGTAAAAAGGATAGTAAAATCAATATTCTGTTATGTTTAAATCGAACTGTACAGTTTGCTTAAATGAAAGAAAAGCAACAGTTGCCAATTAAGCCGGTTAAATTGGCTCGAAATGAGAATTGTTGTCAACAATGGGGTCCATTACTCCAACAAGTGCAAAAGGTAACTTGAGGACAGCCTTGAGAAAGCAAATGGATGACGTGTAGACTTTTAAGTGTCTATCAAGATTGTGTGACCTCGTTAAGACCCCCCTAAGTTCTGCACTGATGTCCTTGACTTAAAGATTCAACGACGTGTCCTGGACCGCAGAGTTCTTCGTGTTTATACGAGTAATTCAGACATTCATATCGTGGAATATGAAAGACGGAGAGCCGTCACAGAATGATTCAACACTACGTGTGTTCAGCGGATCATTGTGGGCTGAAGGAGAGACAGGATGAGCGATGACTCATCATTACAGAACATTTGATTCCCTCAGGTTCAGTACACCTCACATCTGCATCTTTACTCATTCAGGGAACAAACCGTTTGTAATCATCCGCCTCGCCTTAAACACCCGGCTTCGCCATGTCCCTCAGTCTCTTTCTTGTTTGAAAGCCGTGGATTTTGGCAATCATGTGGTAATTTCAGGGGAGAGAAATGCTTTTCTTTCGCAACTGTTCTCCTGAACCTGTGTGAACCCGTGGCCTTTTAGTGAGGCACATTGTCACCGTTGCCATGGTTTTCCAAACTAGGTATTTTACACGTCTCTAGAGACAAAATGTGCTGCAAGTTTCTGACGCACGGTAGAAGTAGAAAGTGCACCACTTGAATTAAGTCTCTCGCTCCTCGGGGAAAATGTGATCGCTGAACGAGGGCCAGAAGCTAAATTAGGATACAGGCAGCGTGGACCAAAATAAGGGATTAGTCGTCCTTTACCTTGAACTTTACATCAGGTCATCTTGCTTTATGGCACAATACATCTCTACCTCGACACCAATGAGAGCATACAAGGAGCTAGGGAGGATATGGGCATTCATGTGCATATTTTAGGCTATTTATGCATTATATGGCACATTTAAAATGCACTTGTGACTGCACACAGCTACAGCAAGAGAGCTAGCTTGAGTGCTAAAGCTATTGGTTTAACATGGCGTTTACCTGCAGCGGGTTCTTATCACTCTACTAAATGAAATATGTTATAAAAGTCCAGCTAGAGTCTCAATTTTGCCGTCTTTTCTGAATGCAGAAGCAAATACTGTGTCGTGTACAGAATAATGTAGGTGCTGTGTTGGAATTTGTGTCCTTAAACAACATGTCTAAATATCTTAGATGAAATGTATTCTGTATTTGATTTCCTTGGACAGTAGATGTACTTGTAGTAAAACAGAAATGCATTGAATCATCTGTTTAAACTTGTTCGAACTGACGTGGTTTTTCTTGCCTAAAAAGGCCTAACATTTAGAAATGATAACCTTTAAAACTGATTAACACTGGCCAGCCTTTCCCTTTGCATCTGTTACTCACTGCTCTCTGCTTTAGTAGGGCAGTGCTGAATTATCACGACATTGTGAATAAAAGCAGGAGGGGGACGGAGACATTTTGTGGCTTTTTTTCACATGAGGGATTAATTTTGCACATTTTTCATTACACCGGATATTGACTTCTTTCATCCCCCACTGATGCACAATAGTAAACAGTGTTAGGGGTCAAAGTCCTCACTGATTTCTGGATTAAAACAATGTTAGTGTCAGGACATTTTGTTATTTTAAAAGTATCTATCTATCCATCTATCTATCGATCGATCGATCTATCCATCTATCCATCTATCTATCTATCTATCCATCTATCTATCTATCCATCTATCCATCTATCTATCTATCTATCTATCCATCTATCCATCTATCGATCGATCTATCCATCTATCCATCTATCTATCTATCTATCCATCTATCTATCCATCTATCTATCCATCTATCCATCTATCTGTCTATCCATCTATCTGTCTATCTACCTACCTACCCATCCATCCATCCATCTATCTATCTATCTATCTATCTATCTATCTACCTACCTACCCATCCATCCATCCAGGAAGTGATGACACACGTCACTCTACCACTCTACCGATGGAAAGATTTCCTGAGGTCACTACCTGTCTGAAGGTGCAGTGTCACCATCAACACATTATTCCTATAAGACACTTACACCTCTCACAGCGGGGCGATTAAGGTTAGAGTTTTGCGTCGGGAAAGCCCAACAGCTCCATCCACTGTAATCCGATTGCGGTTAAATGTGCTTCCCTAACATAGTGAGTGTGGGAGGAGTGCGTCTCACAGAAATCTGGGGATAAGAGCCTCATCCGGTTAGCTCAAGGTGTGGCCCATAGCCAGGTGTGTCTTTAAATAACCCCAGGGTCGCTTCGTATCCTCACGGCTAGGACACACAGCGCCGTTAGGAATCCACTCATGATCTGATTAATGCATTCAGTGGTTTCTAAAAGCACGACGGTGGATATCTGTCAGAAATCAGCACCGTCAGAGGCTCACATTTGACTTCATTGAGCCGTACAGTTTGGATTACATCCCTTTCACTGTGGTGGACTTTAATTGAATGTGACTGATACTGTAAAACACACAAGTGATTTGACCGACTTTAATCCTGCCTGACGGGTCCAACCCGGAGAAGAATCCTTCAGCAGACACCTTCCCTTCCAACATGTACTACTCCAGTCTGTGTGTGTGTGTCAAATTAATCTCACGCTTTGATTTGCACGAACATCAGCCAATATTCAAGGTGTTTTGCTTAACGAGAAAAGATACCAAGCAAATGTTGATTTAAGCTGGTTAAAGATAAGCTATACTATATTGAATTGTGTATTTTAGTAAGAGAGATATTATAAATAGCGTGATTTAATGTGCAAAGTTGCAGCCCTAAACAGAACACACTGATGATACATTGAATTATAAGCAATACAATGCAGCATTTCTCCTTCAGTGCTTTCAGGGTGTTTACTTAGTGATGAATAGACAGTAGCTTCTAGTGGCTACATTTAGGAAACTTAAGTAAAATGTGGCTCTATAATGAGCTCTGCATAACGTATAGCTTAAGTAATAATGAGCACTTTATCCTGATTGTTGCTTGCAGTGAATGCAAAGTCAGCGAGTGGATAATGACTTCCACATATTGTCAATTAGCCAAAAATGATTCCTTATTGTTCTCTACATTTAGATTACACTTGTGTACGACTGATTAATGCCACGTAGCGATAGCTGGGATTAGCATAGTGACGAACACGATAAAAGTATAACAGTTCAGAGGAGAGGTTTTACTCACAGCTGCCGAACTTTAGCGGGCAGGCGTGTGCGTCCATGGGGAAGTCCTCCAGCTGCATGGGGCACTCTGCAGAAATGGTCAGTCTATAGAGAAACACAGATAATGAACCTGTTAACGTGTCCTACAGCACTTTGGGATGTATATCTCCTGCAGTGTGCAATTACAGGAAGCGCTGTGATTGCTGAATCGCTCAAATTAGAGGGTAGAAAAACAATTAGACGGAAGGTGGCAGTTTTACAGATTTGCAATTAAATAAAAACGGAAAATACAGATTTGTCAAGCAGTGAAATGTACAAGTGCAGCAGCATTTCCCTCTCTCTACAACTCTGGTATACAGTGGCAATACTACCACCTGGTGGTCACTGAGTTGCTGTGATATTTGGTCTGCGTAAAAGAAAAGGAAACACTTTCAATCAGATGTGAATCCAACCTCTTTCTCCAAATGCACACAATTGAACTATCTAAGGACTTGACGGTGAGAAATTTAACACGTCAATTGTCCTCAAATCAAATTCTCCGCAAGTCATTGAAAGCTTCGTCTCTCTCAGTGTCCTGAAAGACCTGCATGGTTAAGGGAATAAAGCTCACAAACCAAGCATACACACATCGTAGTTCTTCTCTTTTTTCTAACTACCTGCCCTAGATTGAATGGAGTCCCTCTGGGTATTATTCTCGCTCATTGCTTGATGATAAACAGGAAAACAGTGATATGATGATGTGGACTCCCTGCACTTAATGGGCTGGGAGAGAGGAGAATCAGAGCACATCTTCTCCCACAGTACATTATGTATTTCCCTTCTGTATCTCTAGTGTAATCTTGGTGGAACTGTGTCACCAAGACGTGGCGAAAACCCTCCTGGGTCGTGCTGTTTTTACACTTCATGCATGCATCTTCTGCAGGAGGTTCCCCCAATTAAACGGTTAAAGCGAGCAGAGCGTTGCAAAGTGGGGTAAGGGGCCATCGCTGGTCCCTACAGAGCTGACTGGGGACTCAGCTTGCTTTCCACATCACTGCAGGATTATCCAATTGCATTATTGTGTCTGAAACAGCTGAAGGATTGTGTCCGGAGAGAGTCTTTGGGATAAATACATGAGACTAACATGACTGTTGGCTATCATACCATGTCCTAATTATGCATGTGGCCTTGCCCCGTTAGCAGGGATGCCTGTAATGATAGATGCTTTTCATTTGGGCTGTGATTAGATCAGCCTCTTTGAAAAGGATAGTGTAGATTTGTGTGGTGCTAGCTCTTCTCTACGCTGATTGGCAGGTTCGTTTTTGGATGCTGTGTGACTTTGATAGGGCTTTTGTCAATGGAGTCTCATGCTTCCTTTCAGCCAGGATGGACTCAGTAAAAAGCAGTTAATCACACGGACACACCTGTGGGAAATCTAGGCTTTACAATACGCCTGATGCTGCAGAAAAGTGGAGAACTTGGACGACGGGACAAAAGCAGAAAGGGCTGAGTTGAGTGTCCTGAGGCTTTAGGCTGTAATACACACAGCCATCTGTCTTTGGACACCAACAAGCACATTTTTAACAACTTGTATCACATACAGTCGGTCTCATGGGAGGCGGGGATATGTCATATAGACAAGGAATGTTTTAGAAGTGTAAATACATGAAACAAATTAGAAAGTGTGATATATCCACAGTCAGTATGGTAGCCCGTTGTAATGATTACAGAGAAGGCCAGCAGTCGAAAGGCAGCACCAGGAGCATGAATATGTGTTCCTAATGATAATGGTGTGTAATGCACTCACTCTGTGGTAGTGTGGAGATCTCCAGCAGCTGATTAAGCCGTACATGTTGCAGCCGGCTGTAATGGACCGCCATCAGGCTCCATGTGCATTAAGCTCGCGGAGCGTTGTGAAAAGGGGCATTTTATGAATTATTCACGGAGACAAATGCATAGAAATGTTCTCCATAAAGCCAAGCGCTCATCCTCAGAGTAATGCTTTTCAAATGACATGAGCTCTCATTCGCACCCGCATGTGGAAGTGGTGTGTGTGGGGGTGTCTGTAATGTGACAGTGTGTCTGTCCCTCTGCTTGCGAGTGTGAATGTTGTAAGAGCCGTTTCCATGATGGATGGGTGGACAAAGTGTGTGAGAATCGTATAGGAACGTACACTCCATTTACTGCATGCTTACAGCACCAAAGGGGTTTCTGTTGGTTTGGGTGGACTGTTAATACTATATATTATTCAAGACATAATCTACTTCCTAGGAAATTAAAAACATTGTTCGTAGACAGAGAGGGGGGGGTATACTTTGAGAGGAAATCTACATTTTAAACTCGAGGTCAGAACAACTCTGAGAAGTTTAACAATCTGTGCGGTGACTTTATGGAACGGTTTGGAGCAGGAGTTCAAACAAAGCATAATTCAGTTTAAAAGGATTTACAGAAACACTTTTTGGAAAAATATGAGAATGAAGAAAGGTGATTGAAGATGAGAAATTATTGTGTATGTATAAATGTATGTAGGAATAACTTGCATAATGATTTAAAGGACAATCATTGATCAAGTACGGGGTGGGAATTAATAAGCATTTGCTTCCTCCTACTCCCTTTCGGACACATATGATTTATTATTATAATTATATGAAGACTTTTTTTGTTGAATATAGAAATATTACCATGTGGATAAATACTGTATTATAACAATACGGTATTCTGTTTTTCACATTTGTTATTTTTTTATCTGTTCGAAATAAAGACTAATCGTGAATTTGTGAACACACCATGCTGCAGTGTCATTAATTAGTGATGTAAATGATATCCAGAAAGCTGTTCAGATCACTTTCCTGTATATAGTTCACTTGTCTAACACCAGTGGAACAAATAAGAGTTTGCACACGTCACCACAGCCTGTGTTCAGACATGCTTTAAGTCACAGTTATGGGTGATGTATCAGTTATGGATCCACAGGAGTGTTTTCTGCACACTGTAATCCATCAGTCCATATTCTGCTGCTCTGCTACAGCCCCATGTAATCACACATGTTGTCATGCATGACCTCTCCGTGTCAGCATGGATAAAAGCCCTGCAGCCCACATTGACTTTGGTTTTTCCTGGAGAATCTGCTGTTACAGTCCTGCAGCGATGGCAGAGCGCCTGTTAATATAGTCTCATGTAACAGAAAGGAGCTAGTTATATTTTCCCTGCCACTAACGGTGGTTTCATTTTCTCTTTAAATCCATAAAAAAGTAGAAACATTACTTGATAGAAACTTCCACTCAAAGTGATGGACTAAGGGGCGGGACATCTCTAAGCGGTTGACCTATCACAGAGATGTCCAGCTAGCCAATCAGAGCAGACTGGGCTCTGGTTTCAGACAGAACACAGAAGAGGCACTAAACACTAATATACACCTGAAAATGAGCATAACATGGACTCTAGCTACAGAAACTACAGAAAAGCAAGTTTACGGAAACTTCAAGTAGCTTATAACGATGCCATGAGAATTTTGCTGAAGAGACCTCGATGGTCTAGTGCAAGTGAAAGGTGTGGCTGCAGGAGTCAATACTCTACAAGCTTTTTTAAGAAATCTCATGTATAAATGTATATGCCGGCTTAATGACTGATAATGAAATCCTCTTATCGAACATAAGGTATAGCACACGCTACCAATCACAGCTGTGGAGACATTGATATAGTTGTCTCTTTGTCGGACACCGATTTAAATTATTCTTAAACTATACATTTTTTTATACTGTGTAGAAATTTATTATATGTAATGTCTTGTCTTTTATCTGGACCCTGAGTCTGTAATAAAGTTTTCATTCATTCATTCTAGAAGTTGCCAAATGATGGAAAACAATGGGGCAAACTTGCAACAGCTCCCTAACGTCAAAGGTTCCACTACAGAGAACAGAATGTATATCTGTGAGGGTGTAACTCTAAAATTAAACACAAGCATGCAGTACCAAAGCTATGATAAATGATATGATAGCTATGTGTGTGCGAGAGAGAGTGTGTGTGTGCGTGTGCGTGTGTGTGTGTGTGTGTGTTTCCAGCCGCCCAGCTGCACCGCACGTTGGCACAGAGACACATTTCCCCAGGCACACACACAAAAAATGGTTGATTAGTGAAAAATGTCAAAACTGCTGTGGAGCGCCAGAAAAATCAAACCGAGCTGAAGGACTTTAATGATTTACATAAGAAGCTCTCGACTAAGTTTTAATGAAGTCGATCAAATGAATTTGTTAGCGGGGGGTTTATTTACTTAACATTTGAGAGAAATGTCATCAGCGCTAACGTCACTTTGAAAACCACTCGACGATCAAACAGAGGAAGAACAAACAGCTCAAATGTAGTGAAAACTCATTCTAGGGCTGTACCCGAATATCCGTTCGTTGGAGAACTATTCGGGTTTCAATTTCGTTATTCGGATATTCGTTTTTTTCTCAAATTGAATTTATTCAAATATCAACGTAAGAGCTTGTGCCTCTTTGGGGGGTGCGAACGCTTAACCATAAACGTTATCGTTTACTTTCTCCGTCTTTATATGTAGATATTACTTTTCTCCGTTAATCTCTGTCAGATTGTTTCCATAGCAACAACAACTTCCTGTCAACTGCGCTAACTCTCCTTCAAAATAAAAGCATGTCCATATAGAGAGGCGAAGTCTCTCCCCTTCCGGTGGGACTCATGGGACCTTATTTCGGAAAACTATGTATTGAAGCCAATGGAGAGAGAAAGATTATCTTTTCATCCCGTTTGAATTGTGCCACAAATTACACTGATGTTTGTCAATCTTAAAAATTAATTTCCATGTCAAAAAAGTCACAGTTTGTCGTAAAACTGTTGAAATATAAGACTATGAAAAATACGCAACTAGAAAGACTACAAATCCCAGAGTCCCGGTCCCGCATGCTGGCTCTCACGGAACCGACTCACTCCGCTTGTGTGTGTGTGTGGGTGGTGGTGTGTGTGTGTGTGTGTGTGGTGTGTGTGTGTGTTGTGTGTGTGTGTGTGCAGCTCTCAACGTGCCTAGACTTGGAGTGATTTTTACCTCGTTTAATACTTTCCGCCTCATTCTGAAAGAAGAAGTGAAATGTTCCAACGTGACGGCCGTCTTGGTGTGTGGTGCGAGACGGGAGAGGTAGTTCATTGAGCGGTTTCACACCAAAAAAAACACACATTTTTATTTTATTGACTTGCAAAATTATCTTTTAAATTGACAAACATCATATGTGTAATTCGTGGCACAATTCAAACGGGATCAAAAGATAATCTTTCTCTCTCCATTGACTTCAATGCATAACTTTTCCGAAATAAGGTCCCATGGAGCTCAACCGGAAGGGGAGGGACTTCGCCTCTCTATAGACATATACAACTGCAACGAAAGTAACAAACACAAAGCGATATCCTTTTCAATTTCAAAGAACACAAATTGGGTTACATTAACAAATAACTATAAAACAACAATACTGTAGAATAACAAAATGAATGCCGTGAATACACCGGTTTGCTGCTGGCCGAATATTCGCTGCCGATTACTACTGAATATCCGGAGGTATTCGGGACCGCCCTAACTCATTCTACTGAACTTTTGAGATTCTTATTTCACCAGCTCAGTTTCTATATTCTCTAAAGTCAAGTGAGCGAGGTGCCAGCCTTAAATATGAGATTGTGCGGTAACAACACCACCTCTGGAACAACAGTCTCTAACGGTCACAACTGGGGTTTAACTCCAGCAACATCTCCTGCCCCAAATACAGTTTGAATAACTAAAGACAGCATCTGCTTCTCCGGCTAAAAATGATGTTCAGTTTGACCCATCTGTGCTCTCTATAAAAGCGGATCATTTGACCGCCTTTCCCTCTGGCAGACCCTTCAGATCCGGCTAATTATATCCTCAAAATGTACAATAAATATGTCTGTAAAGCACCATATGGGATGCAAGCACTGCCTTAGTTTGACATGAATAAAGCCACATAGCAAAGAGAAAGCAGAATAGTGAAGCTTCACAGTTAGGTATTCAATTTAACGCTGAAACACTTTCCGCTGCACTGTGTGAGAAGAAAATGATGTGAAATGAACTTGAAGGGGGAGAAAAACACATTGAGGAGACATTGTCAAGGAAGAAAGAAGTTTGAACGTGAAATACTAAGAAAAAAAGAGGATAAGATGGATTCCACTTCTACCAACACACTGGCTCCATTCTGTGAGCCATTGTTTTACTTCTTAACTTTTCTTAAAAATAGTTAAGTACGGTGGCCAACAAGCACTACAACTTCTTTATTAGTTTATTTATTATTTATAGTCTATGCATCGTTTTAGTAAAATACTGCGCAAGTTTCATCAAGTCAGTGAGTGTTTTCTAAAAGCTTCAGACACATGAAGTTCAACCAGGAAGACCGTCTTTACTCTTCATTTACTATTCCCACATTCCTTTACTACTCTCTCTCCTCTCAATAAGTGTTCGGGGGCGTCACTCTACAGCTTAACCAATCACTTCGCTCTATTCCCAAGAGCCTATCAGAGCGCTCCGCCAAACCTTTTAAGTCTGCTCCCCTCTGACAGCTGTCATTTCAGGTGACTCGACGCAACCCTCCTCTGCACCTCCTGTCCCTCTGAATCCAGGTCGAAGCTAAGCCCCCTCCCCTTCAGACCCGACCCCAACTATCCATTCACCACCACCCAGGGTCAAGCTAAGCCCCTCCCCTTCAGACAGACCCCCAACTATCCATCACCACCACCAGGGTCAGCTAAGCCCCTCCCCTTCAGACTAGGGATGGGTATTTTATTTAAATACATAATATTCACATCAAAAGAAAAACAAGTGTTTTAAACAAATCGTATTAAAATAATGTGATGACAGAACTGTAAACAGAATAGCTGAAACTTTAACAAACTAAATAACTCAGTTTCCTCTAATCATTAACCCATGTTTGTATAATGTAGTTAACTCCGTGTGTTGCTTGCTAGCATACATAACACACTGACGTGGAACCGTTCCTCGTGGATGGAGCTACAGGAGCTGCTAGAAAGACAGTGGAACCCGGTGCATTCCTCCGTCTAGATGTGGAGCACTTGCTAAATGTTTAGACAAACTGTTCGTGTTACCGCCCTCACATGCTGAACTCTTATTGCCACTTTTGGTAACGAGCATTGTCCACATCGAGACGGGTAAAGTCTAACCACCTCGGGGCGCGTTCTCTCCGCCATCTCCTCTGTGTGTGTGTTGCTGCATGTAGCAGCTGCGTGTGTGTAAACTGCCCCGCCCCCTCGCAAGCAGGCGGGGGAGAGAGATCTCTCGCCTGGATTGGAAAGATCAAAAATACTAAAAAGACGCATTTTGCTGTGTTCTTGCATATTGGAAACGGAGTTGGCGACACTAAAAACTGCAATATTATGTTTGTGTAGCAATAATACATATATTTTTGACATGTCTCCAGTACCGATAAAAGACCGTTAACGTCGGAGCTTAACGGAACCACGGTCTTTAATAATTCAGCCCCGGGTCTCGGTACCCATCCCTACTTCAGACCGAACCCAACTATCCATTCACCACCACCAGAGTCAAGCTAAGCCCCTCCCCTTCAGACCAAACCCAACTATCCATTCACCACCACCAGGGTCAAGCTAAGCCCCTCCCCTTCAGACGACCCCCAACTATCCATTAACCACCACCAGGGTCAAGCTAAGCCCCTCCCCTTCAGACCAACACCAACCATCCATTCACCACCACCAGGGTCAAGCTCCTCCCCTTCAGACCAAACCCAACCATCCATTCACCACCACCACAGGGTCAAGCTCTCCCCTTCAGACCAAACACCCAACTATCCATTAACCACCACCAGGTTCAAGCTAAGCCCCTCCCCTCCAGACCGACCCCAACCATCCATTCACCACCACCAGGTCAAGCTAAGATCCTCCCTTTCAGACGCGAACCCAACCATCCATTCACCACCCACCAGGGTCGAGCTAAGCTCCTCCCTTTCAGACCGATAGCCAACTATTCCATTCACCCACCCAGGGTCAAGCTAAGCCCCTCCCCTTCAGACGACCCCAACTATCCATTAACCACCACCAGGGTCAAGCTAAGCCCCTCCCTCAGACCAAACCCAACATCCATTCACCACCACCAGGGTCAAGCTCCTCCCCTTCAGACCAAACCCAACTATCCATCTCACCACCACAGGTTCAAGCCTAAGCCCCCCTCCCCCCAGACCGACCCAACCATCCATTCACCACCACCAGGGTCAAGCTAAGCTCCTCCCTTCAGACCGAAGCCAACTATCCATTCACACCACCAGGGTCAAGCTAAGCCACTCCCCTTCAGACCGACCCAACCATCCATTCACCACCACCAGGGTCAAGCTAAGCTCCTCCCCTCAGACCGAAGCCAACTATGCCATTCACCACACCAGGTCAAAGCTAAGCCCCCTCCCCTTCAGACCGACCCCCCCAACCATCCATTCCACCACCACCAGAGTCAACTAAAGCCCCTCCCTTCAGACTGAACTCAATTATCCATTCACCACCACCAGGGTAAAGCTAAGCCCCTCCCCTTCAGACCGAACCCAACCATCCATTCACCACCACCAGGGTAAAGCTAAGCCCCCTCCCCTTCCGACCGAACCCAACCAATCCATTCACCACACACCAGGGTCAAGCTAAGCCCCTCCCCTTCAGACTGAAGCCAACTATCCATTCACCACCACCCAGGGTCAAGCTAAGCCCCTCCCCTTCAGACCGAACCCAACCATCCATTCACCACCACCAGGGTCTAGACCCCGGGGGTTTTCATCGGACGGTTCTCCCCTCCCCGAATGATACTTCCTGCACGACGGGGGCCTAATCGCCAAAATCACCATGACATTAATTTGTGTATCTCTGCAATAAATATGTATTCTTACATCAAACCCGTCTGTCCTGATTGAAGTCAAGTTGGTGAAGATGTTTCTTAATTTGTGTTTTTTACATTTGCGTTCTTTAAACTGCCAGCGCGTTTCTCTTAATGGAAAGGAGTGTGTTTGCACGTCAGCCATCATAGAAAAGTATATCGATAAGTCTGGCAACTTAAAATAATGGACCCAAGTAATGGTATTTTTATTGCAGAGCTGCATGCGGCTGGTGCGAGTCTGAACCACATAGTGTGCAGTGCGTTATTTTACAGCTAGTTGTTGAAGTAAATTTAAAAAGCAGACCGCCATAAGCTGAAGCATCTGCAGGTGTATCTCTACGAGCTATTTCCAATTTCCCGTGTTTTTATTATTTATATTATTCCAAGAGAGAGTGATGTTTATTAGAGCCAGCGAACAAAAGGAACAGTAGCTCATTTCATTGAACGGAGATAAAAACTCATATGCTAGCTTCACAAACGCATACAGAAGTAATGTAAGTCTTAATGAAAAAGACTTTCCCATCTGACGGATATTGACCGTGTGTGTGTGTGTGTGTGTGTAGCACATGCTGTACTGTACCAGATTGTATTCCTGCTCTCTGACTCACATATAATAAAGTGGGAAGGTTGTTCTCGTCCCCTCTGAGGTTTAATGAGAAGCATGCAAAGGGAAAGGTCTCATGCTTATGAATCGCCACCAGGCACACACACACCACACACACACACACACACACACACACACGCACACACACACACCTAAAACCGAGCTCTAACTACGCATAATGAAAGCTCAAGGAGCAGCATAGCATCCATCTTATTCTATTAATTACTTATTATGTTAAATATTTATGAAAACTGAACATAAAAGGAGTGACAGTTATGTAGAAAAATCTAGATTTTAATAGCAATATTTCAAGACTATTTACAGCTAAAGGTAATTAAGTCGATTTTACTATCAACTTTCTGTCTTTGTAATTTTTTATTTAGAAAATCATTGCAACTTTATTTTTAAATTTCATGTGAAAATGTTTTTAAGAATATATAATATTACATACATATAATTTATTCTACCTTTAACATCACACCTCTACGATGCATGTGTACTATGTATGGGCTTCTTTTTTATTCAATATCTTTAGGCTGTGGCCGTCTTGACAAAGTTAATGCTTGAATTAGTTGGATGGGTAAAAAGGAGAATATTCACACACTCCACGCCATTGTGTTGTCAGAACTGACGGGAGATTGACGGCGAATTGCAACTTTGCCCCTTTACAACACGGGGAATCTGTCACAGCTGGAGACACTTTGGAGATTTAATTAGTGGACTTTGTGTCCACCAGGTAAACAATGAATTATGCATGACTTTGCTCCCCTGGTGCCAGCGCTACAACAGGAACTGTCTGATAGCAAACAAGCTAATGTGGACGAGAGATTGGAGAAGTTTTAAACTTTGTTAGGGTCCCTGGAGTCAGAAACATGCAAAGGAAACTTTTCTGATGCATTATGGGAAGTCAAATCTCATGGAGGATGTACAACGGCTAATAAAAACATGGAATCTGTTTTTACTCACGTATTTTTATGGAAAAGAAGAAAATGCTCAAATTGACATTTCTGGAGAAATTGTAGTCATATTATGCAACAAGGAATAACTGACCAATCACAGCAGGGGGAATGATTAGGGGCGGGGCTTGGATCCTGTTTGGAGATCTCATGGCACAAATGCAATTATTTAGGGATGCAATTAAAAAAAAATCATAATCAATTAATTTGGCTGGTTATTTCCTCTATTGATCTTTCCTTAAAATGTTTAAAATGTCTGAGGGGATGTCTTTTAAAATGATTATTTAGCCAGACATTTTTTTTTTAAATGTTAGAAAATGTCTTAAAATCTGAGGTGATGTCTATTTTTCAGCAGCTGAAAACTGTATTTGTAGACTATGACGCACTCTGAGTTAAATGATTATCATATCAATATTCTTCTGTTGTTTAACTTATTGATTAGTTTGGTTTAAATGGGAACAGCTGTCAGTTGTTGAAGCTGCAATCAATCAATCAATGTGTATTTATATAGCCCAATGCACTCATCCTAATCTAGTCCACTGTATTTCCTTTTATTTCAAATCCCCAGCAGCACATCTCTACCAAACACGCCTCCATGTTGATCTGTTCTCCACAGCAGCTCTGTGCCTAATGTCTCGACTTCTCAGGAAACACAACCAGCTCAGGTCGAAGCTCTTCTCCCTTCTACATGTTCACAGTCGACCTCCACATCCTCCCCACCGTAGGTGCGACATGGGAGACACAGATGGAAATCGATTAAATGGTTAGAGCTCACAGGGATGGAGAATCCGTCGGCTGCAGCTCTGTCTCATTACAACCTAATGCCACTTCTCCTTTTCTCCCCTCACCTTCTCCATTTAAAGCGCAACACGATCGATCGGCCATTCCTTTTGTGTTTTCTCATTAACTCTGAGAGGCTGAAGGAATGAGGTGAGGCTTTACGACGACCTCTCTTTGGGGACGAAGCTCCATCCCCTCCTCAGAACAAAACAAAAAGTGTGTTTTTCTTTATTTTTTCCTAAACGACACAGGAATACCGCATTAATTTGCATAGTCTGTCTGAGAACTTGCCTGCTAATTTGCTTAGTCATGCAGTGAGTTAGGCTTTTTCCAAAAATACAAAGAGTCTCATCAGTGAATTACTATGATCACCTGTCAACACACAGGCAGAATCACCAGGCGACGTAATGTCCCACATGCAGTGTACTCCCATTGTGGCAGATGACAATACATGACATGGCTATCAACATGAAATCCACCATTACATCTGCTGCCTATAGTCAGGCAAAGAAAGACACGGAGAAGCGAGCTCTGTCATTGGATGAAAACGGGTACTGTGACTCCGAACTGTATGTAGTGTCTCTACTTTAAAGGGTCCTCTCCTGCTGATGTTCATGTGTATATCAGTATGTAGTGTCTCTACTTTAAAGAGT
The DNA here is from genome assembly GCA_902827135.1 of Harpagifer antarcticus. NCBI lineage: Eukaryota > Metazoa > Chordata > Actinopteri > Perciformes > Harpagiferidae > Harpagifer > Harpagifer antarcticus. The sequence goes on along the minus strand of CADEHL010001026.1, from coordinate 448,473 downwards.
TCCTCTCCTGCTGATGTTCAGGTGTATATCAGTATGTAGTGTCTCTACTTTAAAGAGTCCCTCTCCTGCTGATGTTCAGGTGTATATCAGTATGTAGTGTCTCTACTTTAAAGAGTCCTCTCCTGCTGATGTTCAGGTGTATATCAGTATGTAGTGTCTCTACTTTAAAGAGTCCTCTCCTGCTGGATGCTCAGGTGTATATCAGTATGTAGTGTCTCTACTTAAAGAGTCCTCTCCTGCTGATGTTCAGGTGTATATCAGTATGTAGTGTCTCACTTTAAAGAGTCCTCTCCTGCTGATGTTCAGGTGTATATCATATGTAGTGTCTCTACTTTAAAGAGTCCTCTCCTGCTGATGTTCAGGTGTAATATCAGTATGTAGTGTCTCTACTTTAAAGAGTCCTCTCCTGCTGATGTTCAGGTGTATAGCAGTATGTAGTGTCTCTACTTTAAAGGGTCCTCTCCTGCTGATGTTCAGGTGTATATCAGTATGTAGTGTCTCTACATGTCTCCATGCTTTAATGTTCAAAAAGCTCTTTATTGTTCTCATACTGCCTGAGCTGCAGCACCTCTTTTCACCCTCTGTCCTGAAACCAGAGGTCAGTCCTGCTCTGATTGCTTCAATGTGTTGCAAGTACTAGCCAATAGAAGTGTTACGATTATGCAACTATTGAGATTTTTGCCTTTGCAGATCATTTACATGCACACAATAGGGCTGTCCCCGAATATTCGACTATTCGAATATTCGTTCGTTGGCCAACTATTCGGGTTCAATTTCATTATTTAATTTTTTTTTCAAAAAATATGGTTTTTTCCCCCTAAATTATGCTATCATAAAGGCGGAATTGCCCATATTCTTATATTATATTTATACTTTTGAATTGCACTGTTAAAATGCGGAAATATATACATCTCAGCCGTGCTCCTGACATCGGGGTTCACTCAGTCACGAACGCAAACGGCACGCTTCTCCTCGCTTCACACACCCTGAACCACAAAATGCCGAAGACTCCAGCTGTGTGGGACCATTTTAAATTGGACGACGGTAAGAGAGAAGGCAGTGTGCCAAATATGCGACAAGAAACTGGCCGGTGGCACAAACACTCTGAAAAGTCACCGGATGCTGTAAGTAGTAGCCTAGCTTAGCTTAGCTGCTGTCAAGTTGCCATGGTGAAGCTGCTTTATCCGCCGGTTAAACAGTAACGTTACACATGATAAAATCGTGCTCTTGCTTTGCTTGGAAAATAGTTGCAAGCAAGCGAATTGTTTTTTTATATTAGTTTTTCAATTGTATCCGAATAGTGAAAATAATATTTATTCATTTATTTTTCGTTCTTCATTTATTTAAATACTGTTTACTGCATCGGTTTACTATATTTGGTCCCCGGCGCGTGCACTGCGGCTGGGTTAAATGCAGAGCACACATTTAGTTTTAAAGTATGCGAGTACTGAGACAATAAATAAATATAAATCGTAATAGTATGCTCTTTCTGCGCTTCTGTCAGGTGTCTCGGAGCACCGAATATTCGCTGCTGATTACTACCGAATATCCGGAGCCCGAAAAATGGTATTCGGGACAGCCCTAGCACACAAACCTATATAAAAACACACTGCAGGAAAGGGAACACCCCCCAAAAATGCTAAAACAGGAACAATTATAATCCTGAGACATTAGGCACCAGCAACGCATACAGAAATAGAGAGACATTTGCATCATAGAGTTATCTGCCAGCTTGTGTGCGTGTGCGTGCGTGCGTGCGTGGCGTGCGTGTGTGTGCGCGTGTGTGTGTGTCACTGTCCACCCATGCGTGGGAAGCTGTTGCACCCCCCCCCTAGCTTGGCTACCTGAAATGTGAGGAGGAACATTTTCCGGCATCCAAACTTCTCCCCGTCAGACGGGAATGTCACCGGACTCTAAATCTGGAGGGAGATGTGTCCTTTAAAGAGAGCGGAGGTGTCGAGCCAAATGTCAACTGAGAGTAGAGGGAGTCACCCAAATCTGAACTAGAGGTGGAGGAGTATTTAACTCCTGGGGAAATGCTTTAATTTGAGGGTGGGTCCTCCTTTAAATGGCATCACTTTACGTCGCTAAGGAGCAGAAGATTCTGGCGGTGGTGGGTGTGAGCTTTTCAACAGGAAAGTCATGAACTAAATGTGAAGTTGATGCAGAAACCGTCACCTGTGATCTGGATAAAAACTGAGTCTTGTCAATTTGATCCTCTCTCTCTCTCTGCTTTTGAAGCTACCTTAAATGTGTGTAATGCTGCTTTTTAAGGTAACAAGAATAGCCTGTTAAGATCAATAGGCATGTACACACACCAGGTATCACATACATGGATAAAAGCCAATCTGCAGTTTGAGAGTTTTGAACAACTCATCAAATGCTGCGTCAAAGAGATACGGTTTATTGTCGATTTCAAAAGTATCAACAGTTGCAGCGGACCTGCAGGGATCGGGCGGTTTGTTCCAGATGGTCGAGGGCATAGAAACTAAACGCTGCTTCTCCATGTTTGGTTCTGACTCTTGTAACAGAGAGCAGACCCGTCCCAGAAGAACCCGAGACGTCCTGGATGGTTCATACTTTTGCAGGAGATCGTGAATATAATTTGGCCCTGATCCACTTAGTGCTTTAAAAAGTAAAAGTAAAAGTACTTTCAAATCAATTCTTTGGCCGACTGGAAGCCAGTGTAAAGACTTCAGAGCTGGACTGATGTGATCCACTTTCTTAGTGTCAGTGAGGACTCGAGCAGCGGCGTTCTGAATCAGCTGCAGCTTTCTGATGGATGTTTTAGTGAGACCTGTGAAGACAGCAGTCCAGTCTACTGAAGGTAAAAGCATGGACGAGCTTTTCTAAATCCTGCTGTGACATTAGTCTTTTAATCCTCGATGTGTTCTTCAGGTGATAGTAGGCTGACTAGTAACTGTTGAAATGTTTTGAAGTCTGCCGACTGAAGCTCTGCGATGACTTTTAATCGTTCCTTCTTTGCTTAAAGGAAATTGTTCTACAAGCATCAAAGAATTAATGTTAGAGCTGCAACCATTACTCGATCTTTGGAAAGTAATCGAAACTATTTTTTTGAATCAACTCAGTAACCTTATTTGTTAAACTCAATTTGTTAAACTGTTGGAGATTTAATGCTTTTTCCTAATGCAGGGGTCGGCAACCCGCGGCTCTTCAAGCCCTCTACTCTGGCTCCCTGGAGCTTAGACAGAAATAGATATAAAAAAAAATATAAAAATATTTGTAGGACTATTTATATTTTGTTGCATGGTGGAAAAAATTTGTATTTGAGGGTGACACGTACATTTAAAAACAAAACGGTTTTAATTAGGTAAACTAGAATGCGTCACATCCTGCTGCGGCCCCTTTCCAGCAGGCGAATAACCTGACCCCCGGCTCAATGAGCGAACTATGGATACATCAAAGAAGAGAAATGTATGGGAGCTGAGTGTGCTGACTTTTCGTACAATGTCCCGCTGTCTGGCTTCCTGCATAAAGTCAAGAGCTCGGCGCAGTTGTCTGCGAAATGTCGCTCCTTATATCCGTTAGCGCAGCTAGCTAGCACCCAGATGCTAATCAACAATACACGTAAGGTCTCTCTCTCGCTCGTGCCACACATACACACACCCTCCCGGTCCCCCGATGGCCAGTCGGTGCCTGCCGGTGAGCGTGGAAGTGTGGTCTGCAGCAAAGCGGGCGGCAGGAGCGGGGGCGTCAGCAGATCAGCTTGTAGATGGTATTTTAAACTCGATGCGCTCTGAAACTACGGGGCGGCCGAGGACAAAAATACACAATGCGTTAATCGCGTTAAAGTAATTAGTGGCGTTAATTTACATTTAAAGATTGGCTGTTTATTTTCGGTGCTACAGACCTGTGAATTAACACACCGTTCACAGGATCTTTGGTTCAAGTTATGAACAGATAGCAATGGGTGTTTTAAATAAGCCAATGGAATGAACTGCATCTAATGGTTTCTATGCGTTGCAGTTCAAAAGGCATTTCAATCAGTTCATTGACAATTTCCAAAAGAGGGTCCACGTCATGTTGGTCATTTAGATATGTTAGTTCTAGTTGTTGATCCTGTCGAAATGCTAAGCGCAAATAAAGCAGTTTATAATGATCTTGTTATTCTTGACTTGAGGACAATGATTTCTATCTTTCATGTGGAAGCATAACTTGTTTCGTTCAGCAGTGTTTTCCCCCCAGTTTGATCCCGAGATGAAGGAGAGGTCAAACTGACCGAAGAGATGGAGGTAAACACACCATCAACACATTCTCAGAAGCTTCACACACCGGGTTCTGCTGATTCTGAGCTGAACGTGGAAATGATTTACACCGACTGGCTTAGTGACGTTCATTCAACTTCATGATCTTTCACTAGAGAAATCCAAACCGTCAAACAAAGGCTTTTTAAAGAAGTTAACAAACACTAAAACGGGTCAGAACACATGACCTCCTTTATTTGATATTGATCATATTAACTGAGCAGCTTGAAGACAAATCAATGTTCTCTCCGACATGTTGCATTGTAGTTCGTTCTCTCCGGCCTATAGCACCATGTTTTCATTATGGATTGAGATGTGCAATGTGTATATAGCTAAATATAGAAGGGACATATTTAGACTACTAAGTAAAATGTATTAAATATCAATAACACACTTAAAGGTGGGGGTATGTCATTCACTCAGAAACACTTGTTATATTCCATGGAATGCCTCTTAACATCCCGATAGCAATGAATATCTGAAGTGCTTTGGTGCGTAGCTCTGTAAAAAGCACGAACCATCATCTGAGCCGCTAAGTAACTGGATGGCCTGCCTGCCTGTCAGCCTTCGCATCTGGGCACAGACTTATCTCGTGCCCTCATTGGTCATGTGCGCGTTTCGTGTGTGTTGGAGGAGGGGCTCTGTGAGGAAGTATTTTCTAGCGCACTCGACTGCTTCTTCTCCAAAAATGACACCTTAAGGTATAACGTTGAATGCATCGAGCCCTGATGGCAATTTCTAATCGCATCGATTATAATATCACAACTTCCTCTGCTCATATAAATACAACCAAAATGACCCATTAAAAAGATGGAAATCCTCATATACTCAAACTAAAATAGCACACTGGAGGAGGAGGTGCATCGATTTAAGGAAAGTTAACGGCAAAAATGCCCCAAGAAAGCTCAAGAAATGCCCGAAAAGAGAGCGAAATTGGCACAAGGCTGTGAATAATAACGCATTCAGCAGTTGAGGCTTTAACATACTTGAAGTCATTCCACATTTAGACGGCAACTTAATGCACACATTATGACATTTACGAGTTGACATATAGAATAACACACCACCAAAGCAGAGTGATGCGCCCTGATGGCACAGTGACATCCACTCTCAGTAAAGGCCACTGCTATTCGGAGTGAAAATCACAGTATTTGCAAACACGTCCTTGTTATTTTGGCACTATGGGATAAAGAAAGGAACACAAACTCAGTCTGAGCTTTCTAAATAAAGAATGTTAAGATCACATTCCACTGGTTTTATCTTGAATTAAACAAAGGACGCATCTAAATCTTTCATCAAACAAGGAGGAAATGTAGGGCTGCTGACATACTACAAGGATACGAGTAGGTTTCACTGAGGCCAAATAATGCAAAGCCTCCTCTTCCTCTTCCTCGCGTGCTTCGCCCTGCAGTGATTGGATCTGACCATGACTCCTGAATCAGATCCATGGGCTTTTAATATAGGATGCAAAGTGGGTCAAACTTCCACTTGGGCTCTTAAAACTCTGCAATCTGGACCGCAAATGCTGACATGAATAATGTAGCTTGCGTAAAGTATTGATAGTAAGTAGGGGGAGGGTTAGAGAGAGGGGGAGTCTTGAAGGAAGGGAGTCAAAGATGTCTGAGCAACTTTTGTTTCTATTTCTGAAACATCTGGCTTCTCTCTGAATCAAAGTCCTTCTCTTAATGACACGGAGAAAGAAAGGAAT